>CABHPQ010136549.1:0-14922 GCA_902168405.1 Peromyscus aztecus
ATCTGAGCTTTCCATATCTGGGGGTGGGGTGGGGGGTGGGACGAACCAGAACAAGAGGAAAACCGCATACTGAGTGATAAATTACAGGACTTAATTTCTGGCAACAAGTCCACATTCTCGGTGCGTTTTGGATAAGGCAAATGTTCGAGGTATCCATGAAGGCACACACCGGCTGGCTGGCAGGAGAAGCTGGCCCTAGAACCGCAAAACTGGGGGGTTGGTAAGAAAGATAAATCAATGTTGAAGCAAGCAAGTGGTCTACCTCGAAATGAACAGGGCGATGTGAGAGCGCTCTGTGCGGCTTAGAGGAAATGGTAGAACTAGATGCCAAGGAATTGCGATAAACTCAGGGTAGGTAGAAATGGCTGAAGCCAGGTTGTCCTCGTGGAGCTGAAGGACAGTGGGGGGCTGAGGGAACTGAACGCGCAGACAGTATCGTGCCCCCTGGAACTGACCCTTTGAAGAGCCATGTCCACCTCTCTAAGCACTGTGACTTTTTCTTCAGTCTCCACACAGCTTCCTGGTGCTGAACCCCAGAGCCCACCTCGTAGGATGGGGGTGTCGAGTTGGAGGAGAGTGGGTTTCAGCCTCTCCACCGCAGGCAGGCAGGGTTCAGACACACTGGAGGGTGTATGTCACTGACAACTCAGCCCTGTAGGACAGAGAGCCTTGGACGGCATGTTTTCAGAAAGGGTGGGACATGGCCAACCTATGTGAGTAACAGTCCCCGCTTTGTGTAGGAGGGTGGGGCCGTCAGAAACTGGACCAGGGAAGGCTGTTCAGCTCAGAGGCTGGCTGGTGGGGAGAGAGGTTCCAACTGCCAAGCTCAGCGACACAGTCAGAGAGGAGGTGAGAGTAATGGGCTTTGCAGACAGGCAGGCTGGGTGAGGTCACCAGGAGAAGCCTGGGGAGGGGGGGGGGCACGATTCTAGCCCTCAGTGGCATTAACCAGAAGAAAACCCCCACTTCAGGGGCAGATCCCACCCTACAAGCTACAATTATCTACCTACAGATTGGAGCTCCTCTTTCTCTTCTACGAAATGCACAGAATGCTCCCCTATCTGCCCTTTACATGAAGTTGTTTTCTGAGAGACTATGGCTTGGAAGGTTGGTACTCCCAGGATGCTAGCACGCGACCCTCGTGTTCCATCAGGGCAAGGGAGCGGCCGTGGAAGAGAGCAGAGGGTCCGTTCTCTTCGACACCTTCCTGGTCACGGCACCAGCCTGTTGGACTTTCAGTGTTCAGTCTAGGGACAGACTAGGGGTGTCCTGCTCTGTAAATGGCCATCCACCAACTCCAGGAATGTGCTAGTGGTTTGCCTGAATTTTCCCCAAATGCCATCCCCACCCCTGGGTAAATACAGGCTGGGTGGGACTGCAGCCGGAGAGATGCTCCACCCTGCCTCCAGACTATTTTCCACCTCCTTTTCTCCCCAATTAGCTCTTTTTTCCCCTTTGAAATTCTGTTTAGACACCAGCCTTGCCTATCAACCCGTCTCTCTGCACGTCACTCTTCACACAGCGCACACTGTGTTCGTTAAAACACCCAGAAGCTGAGGACTAAGGGTTAGGGTCGTGGATGTGGCCTGTGCCTGGACTTTCAGGAGGAAGATCCCACAGCGAGCCTTTCTCATAATGACATAGTTATTAATCACAAGGTGAGCCTGTGATGAACACAGCAAATCCTCTCTCCATTGGCTTTTAATCTACTGTTACTAAGGAGGAAACAGAAATTACGGAGCCACTGTAATTTTTTTTTTTTTTGAGGACACGGCAGCAGTTTTAGCAGCAGTGACTGTTAGTCATGGGATGCCACTCAAATTGGCCCTGAGCCCCAATGTGAGACCAGCGATGCCCAACGTAGCAGCAGATGCCACTCTAAAATCCAAGCAGCTACAGGGAAACAGCTAAACACAAGTGGGAAGTTTCAAGACCATATTTTCTTTAACCCAGAGTGCCGCAGCATCATGATTTCAGCATGCAACAGGTATAAAAATTATTAGTGTGACATTTAGTTTTCTTCTTTGGCATTAAATATTTGAAATACGCTGTGCATTTCATGGCGCCTGTAAACCACAGTCCGAGAGCACAGCATTCATCAGTGGCTAGTGGCTCCTTTTCTTTGACAGACCAATTCTAGGAGGTTCCTTAGCTATTTTTGTACTGTAAACCTTTGCGTGTGTGTGTGGGGTGGGGGGTGGTCTGTGGCTGTGTTTGTGTGCATGCATGTGTGTGCACATGTCAGGAAGCCAGGGGCTGACATCAGGTGTCCTCCTCCACGGCCTTCCACTTTATTGTCTGAGACAGGGTCTCTCATTGAACGTGGAGTTCACTGGTGGAGCCCGCTGGCTGGCCAGTGAACGCCAGGGATCTGCCCGTCTCTGGCCCTGGAGTGTTGGAGAACCCGGCCGGAGGCAGGAACTGAAGCAGAGACCGTGGAGGAACACTGTTACTGTCTTGCTCAGCTTCCTTCCTCATGTAGCCCAGGCCCACCCACCCAAAGATACAGTGCCCACAGTAGGATGGCCCTCTCACACCCATCAGCAATTAATTAGATGCCCCCACAGACGCCCACAGGCCAGTGTGATGGGGGCGAGCTTCTCTCTTCCCAAACATGCCTGGGTTTGTACCAGGCGGACAAAACCTTGCTAGCATAGTCACGGATGCTATGAACTCGTTTATAGGAAGTACACAGACGAGGTGAGGGTACTGAGACAGGGTGCTGACTGGCGGTTGCCTAGGCTACCAGGAAGGGTGTGGGGGGTGTGGTTTATAGTCAAGGGGGTTTCGTTCTGGAATGATAGAAATGTGTGAGAGCAGAGCAAAGTGGCAGTTGTGTGGCCTCGTGACACACAAGCTGCGGACAGGTGTGTAACTTCACCTCACTAAGGTACTTATTTCTGGGGAAGGAGGGTCCCCAGGTGCCTTCCGATTTGCATCCTGCCCTAGGAGGTTTGGCTCCATCTCCACCTAGTGGCAAAAACACCTTGTGTCAGGCTCCAAGACAAAGATGCGGGCCTGCCACACCACAGAGGAGAACCATGACCTAAAGCCGAGCCAAAGTCCACACCTCCAGCGGGATGTCTGTCCCCTGAGAGTCCAGATGTTGAATAATGGCAGCTGTCGGCTGCTCTGGCAGGAGAGCAAGGTGGTTTCTGGTGCTGGTCCTGGTGTGGACTCGAAACTCTCTGACACTTTCTGGGGTTGTTTTATCTGTCTGTACAATGGGAACAAGCTTCCCCATCACAGTATTACCATGAGGCTAATCAAAGACAGCCCAAGAAACACAGCTAACACATGTGGATGTTTTCCTTCCCTTCTAGATGGTTAAGAACAATGGGATCTTACAAACCACACACAAGACAGGCTGTTCTTCCAAGAGGGATGCCCTTGCTCCAGACTGTCAGATGGGTGAAAAAGATGACGGGTGCTGGAGCAAAGAGGCAGGGGTTGGGGGTTATCATGGGAAGAAGTGGAGGACAGAAGCATCAGGCACAGGGCAGAGCTCAGTTTTCTGTCTCCCCAGTGAACTGTATGCTCTTCACAAGAAAGAGGAACATTGGGCCGGCCCCCTCATTTCTGAATTACCACCATCTAGGGTAGAACACATGTTAGAGTCTAGAACATGCTAGCTGAGAAAGTAATTTTTTTGTTGTTGTTGTTGTTTTTTTGTTTTTCAAGTCAGGGTTCTCTGTGTAGTTTTTGGTGCCTGTCCTGGATCTCGCTTTGTAGACCAGGCTGGCCTCGAACTCACAGAGATCCGCCTGGTTCTGCCTCCTGAGTGACGGGATTAAAGGCATAAGCTGTCACCACCCGGCAAGTAAGTAATTATTAATATGCAATTATAAGGTGTAGTTTGCAGGTGAGCCCCAAAGTAGTGGCTACAGCAGCTTCTTTCTCAATACCCTAAATGCATAAATTATATTTGTTTTGGGGTGCATCATTCAAGTGAATTTTCCATAGATCTACAGAAACAATAGAACAGTGAGTTGCTTCGTATAAATCAAATGCTTAAAAAACTGCCCAAAAGAAAGGGATATGTTATTATTAAAATGTTGACCCAGCAGACAGAGATTTCCGAAGCTAATTTTGAAATCTAAACTTGCCTTAAACGCCACATATGCAACCCTTGGAAATGAGGAAGATGGGGCTGTGAAGTTCCAGAATGTTCTCCTGACACTGGAAAGTGGGAAGGCCCAGCCTTACTGGAACAAACCATCTCAAACCATCCAGCTGGGCGTTGAAAACATCCCCAATGGATGCTTTCCTTGTCAGTTCTCAGCCAGCTAGTTAATACACCTTCCTGCTGCAGGAAGGTCCGAAACATTTTTGAATTTCGTAGACGGAGAGTCTGAGGTAGTGAAATGTGGTGTCTCTGCACCATATGTGTGCAAAGTGCCCGTGGAGGCCGGAAGACGGCATCAGATCCCCCAGAACCGGTTGTGAGCTGCTGTGTGAACACTGCTATGGGAAAACTGGGTCATTTGCAAGAGCGGCCAGTTATCTGAGCCATCTCCCCAGTCTTCAACTACAAGTCTGTGGTGTCCTCTGTGGTATCCAGCAGGATGGTGGACAACTAGGGCCATTCTGGAATGGCACCAACCAAGCCCACCCCCTTTGCACACTCTGTTCCTACCCAAGTGGCCCTATCGCCCCTGGCACACAGAAACCCTGGGAAAACAGTGAGCTGTTTGCATTGTAACCAGGAAAAAACAAACAAACAACAACAACAAAAATAACTGTCATTTCTGAGGACGTGCAATGCCCAGGCATGCCAGAGGCAACCCAAAACACTGAAACAAGCCTGGCCCCGGAGGGAAACCCACTTCTTGCTTTATCCCATCACCGACTACCTAGGGAGAGCTCCTGAGTAAAGAAATGTAGGTGTGGGGAAATCTGCAAGAGCATGAGCTCTGTCAATCCACGCGGGCCCTGATCCACAACCTGCGCTTGACTTGGGGGATGCAAAGAACAGCACCTGTAGGATGTCTCAGAACAGGCTCTGTTTGGATAGACGAGAGGAGGGGCCTACCAGGGCGGTCCCAAGCTCTTCCATTAAAACATTTGCCTAAATTCCTCTTTGGATTTCATAAAATAAGTCTGTATCCACAAGCACCACTGTGTACACATATGCGCGCGCGCGCGCACACACACACACACACACACACAGAGGAGAGACAGACTCAGCCCAGAGACTCTTTTCTCATAGATTTTAGTTGACAACAATATGTTGTCTAGTGCAGAACAACCAGTTCCGAGGGAGGCTTCCTGAGCCACCGGTACTGACAGGTCACCCTGGCTCCGTGCTGGGCACCGCAGCCCCTAAACTTTCCTTAGAGGGGCTGAGCTCAGGAGCTAGAGTTCCAGGCAGTTGTGAGCCACCTGATGCGCGTTAAGAACATTGGTTGCTCTTCTAGAGGACCATCTCATTAGCACGCAAATTTGCTGTATTCTTTAAAACTGGTAAAATGAGATGCTCATCAAAGCACTACTTTAAAATAAATTCCTTTATGCTGTCTTGTGAGCCAATGCTCGATTGATACAGCTACTTTATATACCTATATACTTGAAGTTGTTTAAAAGTTTCTCAGGTGTAAAGGAGTTTTGAGCATACAAAGTTTAAGAAACTCAGGCCTATAAAGAGCACTGGCTGCTCTTCTAGAGGACCCAGGTTCAATTCCCAGCACCCACATGGCAGCTCACAACTGTCTGTAACTCCTGTTCCAGGGGATCTGACTCCCTCACATAGACATACTGCTACATACATGCAGGCAAAACATCAATGTACAAAAAATACAAATAAATAAATAAATAAATAGTGTATATGTGTGTATTTGTACATATATACACATATCTATCTGCAACTATATCTATCTATCTATATACATGACCCTAGACTGGAAAGGTTATTGTGTGTGCACACAGCCAGAGATCTGGGATGCCTTTTGTAAAACATTGGGCAGCCCTGGAAAACAGATGTGAGTCTGCTGGTGAATTCGGACAGGTCCCAAAAGCAGGGAGGTCAGGGCGGAGGGTGGGCAGCTAGGGCAGAGAGTGGTCACCACAAAGCTGGCCTGGGCAACTGGATGGGGCCTTGACTGCAGCGTAAGGACCACACAGAAGGAGCTGCTGGGCCCCTCTGGAAACCTCCACAGTGTAAAATGCATGAGCTGTGTTTTGCAAATGGACTTCCATCTGGTTAAGTCCCCAAACAGCTTTCTTTCTCCAACCTGATGAAAGAGACACTTGAAATGGATTTGACCTTTTAAGATCCAGGCAGATGACTGGAAAGGTCTTTGCAGTGAATGAAGCAGCCTGAGGAGCATTCAGTTCAAGAGGGACACAGGAAATGGCCACAGGCGGCTTTACTCTGATAATATTTCTAATGAGCGTCCCTTTACCCAGGGTGGCTAACCCTTTGGCTGTGAGTGTGGTGGGAACATAAATATTAGTTCTGCAACAACACTGGTGCCATTGTGGCCTGTTAGGTGTTCCCACCCATCAGCTGGACGAAGGCAGAGGTTTCACACTGGTTACAGCGGAGAGCAAGGGAAGGGTGGAGGGCACTAAATACAGCAAATGACCTTCAGGCTCTCTAACGGACGGCTGAGCTCTAGAGAGACACAAGGTCAAACACACAACAGTACTTCAGTTCAGAAGACACGGCAAACTGTGTTGTGACCACTCCTCCTTACAAAAACAACAACAGAGAACAATAAAAAAAAAAAAAATAACACCACCACAACCACAACCAAAGCCACACCAACAAAGTAAGATACCTCTTAGGTTTCTGATGTGTCCACTCACTTCCCAGCACAGGAAGTTGTGTGTGTGTTGTTCACTTCCTGACAGCTTTCACTGATTTAGTTATTATTGGTTTTTATTAAAACTTCATTGTAAAGGACTTTCGAATGAAAACCATTATGCAGCGCGAACAGTCAGACTTAAAAGCCTGTACATCTCAATGTACAGTCAGAACATTGAGAACAGTCAGAACAGTCAGAAGAGCCCTTCTGAAGCTGCGGGCTTCACGCTGGATCTGACACTTCCTCTATCGGTTCCACTTTTTTGTTTGTTTGTTTGGTTGGTTTTTTGGTCTCCCTATATTCATATTCTGAGGTCATAAACCCCTCAGTGGGCTGGAGAGATGGCTCAGTGGGTAAGAACACTGGCTACTCTTGCAGAGGACCCAGGTTTGGGTTCCCAGCACCCACATAGTGGTTCATAATCACTCCTTAGTCCAGTTCCATGGAATCCGATGCCCTATTCTGGACCCATTGCACATACATACATGCAGGGAAAACAATGATACACATAAAATAAAATTATCTAAAAGAAAAAAACTCCGTCTCCAGAATGTGACAGGAACTGAGAATAGGGTCTTTTAAGGAGCTATTTAAATTAAAATGGGAAGGAAAGCCTTCTTGCTGAGACATCTGAAAGCAGGCATGCTTAGTCAATGAATCTGTTGTCTGTTGTCTGTTACCTCTGGCTAGATGCCAACTCCATAGAACCAGGCACACAGTAAGTGCCTAGTGACTATGCCGAGTGGGTTAATTTCCGCAGGACAGAGTCTTACATCAAGGAGGTGTTTGAGCTTACGACAATGCCACTGACGAGTGTCTTAATTCTCAGTGGGCAGGTGTTTAGCTTACTTCAAGGACCCTTTTCTCTCTCTCTTTTTTATGACAGGGTTTTTTTCCGTGTAGTCCTGGCTCTTCTGGATCTCACTCTGTAGACCAGGCTCACAGAGATCCACCTGCCTCTGCCTCCCGAGTGCTGGGATTTAAAGGTGTGCACCACCACCACCCAACTCAAGAACATTTTTCAAAGTTGAAATGTTATTGATTGGATTTACTTTGATGATAAATGACACAGCTATTCCTCATAAGAAAGGTTTGTATTAAAATATTTCTCTCTAAACATTTGTTCTCTTTGAGGATCTGTTTTGCATTTCTCTAACTTGAATGCAGTAGACATTCATTGCATCTCCTGATACAAGAGCAAAAAATAAATTTTAAGCTTATCCAATGTTGTTTTCTTTTTTCTTTTTTTAATGTTGTTTTCTTTTAAAAATATTTTTTTAAATTTTAAGTGTGTGTGTGTGTGTGTGTGTGTGTGTGTGTGTGTGTGTGTGTGTGCAGTGCCTGTGGAGACCAGAAGAGGGCATCAGATTCCCTAGAACTGGAGTTGTAGGCTGCTATAAATTGCCTGTGGGTGCTGGGAATTGAACCTGGGTCCTCCAAAGGAGCAGCCAGCACTCTTAACTGCTGAGCCATCTCTCCAACCCTGTAAATTGTTTACTTAAAAACCTCTCCTCTTCATTCTTTTTTTTATAAAGAGCTGTACATCTGGCTTCAGCACAGTCTCTTATGTCTGCATATTTCCCAGCATGAGCTCCAAGGGTAGAAGACGGTACAGTCTTAATAAAAGCCTGATGATGAATAATTAATAATATTAAAAATTATCATCATCCCCTTATCCTCGCTCCCAAGAGCAGTGGCAGATGGTGAATCTTGGCTGCGCCTGTGGCTGCCCATAGATCTTAAAAGAAGCCAGTGTTCACAGAACAGCATCTCACAGGAGTCTCATGTGTTTTATGGTTGTTATTCCAAAGGTTCTTTCTGGCGCAGGCTGCACTGGCAGATTCAGAGGAATTCGGTTTTCAAACAACAACAACAACAAAAATCCAAGCCAACCAGACAAACTCACAGGCCTGTCCTTGAATGCAGGCGAAGAGCGGCAGGGCGGACTCCCTCTTGCTTTCACACCTTGCAGATGTGAGCTCCAATCCGAATGTCACGACTGTAACCTCAGGCTGGAGAGGTCACTCGGTGGTTAAGAGCCCTGGGGGCTCCTCCAGAGGACCTGGGTTCAATTCCCAGTACCTACATGGCACTCACAGCCATCTGCAACTCCAGTTCCAGGGGATCCAACACCCTCTTCCGGCCTCTGCAGACATTGTACCTATTTGGTGCATAGACACATGTGCAGACAAAATACCCACATACATAAAATAATAAACAAGAATTTAATGAATTTTTAATTAAAATGCAGCATTCCAAGCACAGTGATGTGTAGGCCGTTAAACAGCACAAGCATTCTCTATAAATACATTTCTTTTTCTTCATCATTCACTTTGGCGGATGTTGAACATTTTACCTGCTCCCATAAACTTTATTTTCAACTTGCTAAAATTCAGTCACTAGCCAAGAGACACTACGTACAGATTTGAGATGGCGGCTTCGGCAACCCAACACATGCCAAGGTTTGCATACAGTTCCGGTGTTTTTCTTCTAGCTGTCTCTACAAAATATGTGTCTTCAGGGTGGGCTGTTGCCACTCACAGTAGAAACAAAGAAAATACTAACATTGGGTAGCAACCAGTCTGAAAAGCTTGCTCAGAAAAACAGACGATGATAATCAAGCACATTCATAATGGCAGGAAGCAATGAGCAGTACTCACGGGCAGACTAGGTTCAATGACTGCTGTCACCTTTCCCACCCAAGTCCCAGGTTTCCAGTGTGGGCATGAAGGGATCGGGGACAAATGTCCCTTTAAAAGGGAGTACCTGCAGACCGTGGATCTGCTTTGCACACTCGGTTCATCATCAAACCGGAAGTTCCAGGAGAGCGGACGCTAGACCCTGTGAGAACCCCGGTGGGTAACGTTCCTGGTTTGGCTCAGTGGTTTCAAAACCGTCGCTTGACTCGTTTCATGAAACCGCATTTGAAGGAAAGGCGTGCCCTGGCATGTTGCAACGGCCAACATCCGTGTGGTGGAAACCATATCTGATTGGGATTCCAGCGCAACCTCATCAGCTAACCAGTTGGAAATCTCGCGCTCTAGAGCAAGTGGGCTGCTATCCCTGGACGGCAGCTCCTGCCCGTGTGAAAACAGAGCATGAACAATAATATATGCCAGTCTGGACTGCAGCTGAGATAGGGGGAGAAAGAGCATGGGGGGACTTTTCATGCCCTCTTCACACGATCTGGGCACATTATTCTTATTATATGGATGGAGAGGCTGAGGTTTTGTGAATTCCAGGTCACTCACAATAAATGCTTGCCCGATGAGATGCGTTTTTTATAAGGTGTAATGGTTCCATGACTTATTTGAACCTAATAAAAAAAAAAAGTACCTTTATGTTTTCTCCATGGTTTCCACCATGCTGCCTCTTGCCTTTGTGATGGGCTAGGATAGTCCTTGCCTTTGAATGTCCCTTGCATAATGATTTGCACACTGGTAGGAAAATGGTAGGTAGCAGAGAATAAAACCCTCCAACCAAAGAAACAAGAAACAAAAAACAAACAAAACCATCAAACAAACAAACAAACAAAACTTGAGAATCAGAGCCTCAATATTCAGCTGCTTGATCGACAGAGCAGATATGTATTAAAGACCTTTCATGTGCGCCGTGATGGGCGCTTACATCCATGGCTGAGTTCCAGCCACACACCATGTCTGTGTTTATGAGTGAGGCACTGTGCCCATTTTAAAGATGAGAAAACTGAAGTTCATCAGTCAGGTTACTGATGAAGGGAGCATGGCTATGGGTGATTTTTTTTTTATTCCAATTCAAGTTTGGCTCAGGACCAGCCTCCCTTTTGTGGCCTCATCAGTTCTAGCAGATGAACAGAGGCAACACAAATCATGATCAGAAACACACATAAACATTTAAAAATAGCTGGGTGTAGTGGCGCACACCTTTAGTCCCAACACTTGGGAGGCAGAGGCAGGCGGATCTCTGTGAGTTCGAGGCCAGCCTGGTCTACAGAGTGAGTCCAGGACAGCCAGGGCTGTTACACAGAGAAACCCTGTCTCAAAATAATAATAATAATAATTCAAAATGACATCTTAATTTTTAAAAAGTCAGTCATAAAACGTAACAGCAGAATGATAGACTAAAGATCAGAAGATAACATTCTCTCACCCAGTCCTTGCCTTTGAACCCTTTGCTTAAAATGTCTATTACTAACAAAAATATATTTAAAATAAACAACCTCTGAATAGAATATGTCTTTTAAATATAGCAGACAATTAACATCATGTCTTTTAAAGTAATTCTGACTAATTTTCCTCCTCTGTGCTCATTAAAATTTTACCCCTCAAGTGCTAAAATTCCACAGCCCTCTGGCTCTCCTTGCGACTTACCACACCCTCCTGAGTCTCACACTGCTTTAATGACGTCATCACTCCATACGGTACTTGGTGATTAACTGCAATTGTTCTAGATACACATTCCATTTCTCCAAATGGGCGTTACATCCTTGGAGGTATAGGTCCTCTTTATTGATTTTTCTGTGTAACTGAACCCAAGATCTTGAGAGTGTTGTAATATTGGAGAAAAAAATTTAAAGATCTATTTTTATTTATGTTTATGTTTGTTTGTGTGACTGTATACCATGAGTGTTTGGGTGCCCACAGACACCAGATGAGAGTGTAGGATCCCCAGGAGCTGGAATTACAGGGGGTCATGAGCTGCCTGGCGTGAGTGCTGGGAATTGGTCTCAGGTCCTCTGGAACCACTGGACTCTGACCCTCCTAACCACTGAGCCACCTCTCCAGACCCTGAGGAATTTTTTAAAACGAGGAAACCGCTGCAGAGTGTAAAATGTTGCTGGCATCCTCTTTCTCACATTGTATTTTAAATGACAATTATAATAATGTCGACGAAGAACTAGCTCCAGGTGGGCACAGATCATTAGGGTATTGGCTTCTTTGGTTTAGTCTGGTTTGGGTCTGTACAATACAGTAATGACGAGTTTGTTATCAACATCTTACTGATGAGGTCTCACAGACAATGGAGAGTGTTATCAATGAAAATGTTATCGGTTCTTTTGAAAATAGGGCAGCTGCCTAGAAGACTTTCCTCAGTCCACATACCAGCAGTTAACTGCCTGACATTGTGTTGAGCCTTGTGGGTCCTGGAAGATGCGGTCTCGGCTTCACAAGGCTACAGGCTAGTAGCAAGACAAGGTCACTCTCAGCATGATGTGTCTGCCCTGTAAGTTTCTATAAGAATCACACGCTTTGAGAGAGCAGAGTCAGATCTGTTAGCATCCTCAATGGTCTGTGCCTGTGCTTCCCACTGGGTGAGCTTTTTCAGATTTCAGTTTGGACATTCCGTGAGGGACAAAGGCCATATTGGCATTTCATAGGCAGGTGGCAGAATTACTTGAGACTCTGCAGGTGTGGAGTTTCCCTGAACAATGAAGAACTGTCCCAGATCCCACCTGACTGTCAACTGATAAAAAAAACCTCAAGTCTAAAAATGTTAAGTCTGGAATCCGTTTGACAGAGAAATGAAACTGTTTTTGCACAAGACTAATATTCTCTAGATTTCCTCAGAAAGGCTGGGGCTTGTTTTATTTGGGGGTGTTAACAGGAATTAGGTGATGATTTGGAAAATTATAATACTGAAGGCAATGCCATATCTGCCTGATTTGGTCTGTACCTGCGTCGCTGTGCTGTTAGGGAAGCTTTGCAAAAGAGGACATGTCAGCTCCTCAGATTGTCTCTCCAGGCACATGCTGGCATTGTGAGTATCCACTGGGATAGCTGTCCTTATCTGTGGGGCTAGAAAGACGGCTCAGCAATTAAGAGCACAAGGCTGCTCTTGCAGATCGGGGTCCCATTCCCATCACCCACTTGGCTGCGCATCACCATCTGTAATTCCAGTTACAGGGGATCTAACGCCCTCTTGTGGCTGCTGCTGGTACTAATGTATGTGGCACACACACACACACACACACACACACACACTGAGGAACACACACACACACACACACACACACACACACATATACATTAAACATTTTTAAAGGTCCTAAGAATATTAAAGAGGAAACTTCATCTTAGGTGAATACTCTATACACCGATTACTTTGTGGTGTAATTTCAGACTTTAAGGTATACACAGGGAGGTTTCAGTAGGCGCTGAGTCACACAGACATTCGTGGAGTTTTAAGAAGGTCAAGTAAGAACGTGACTGATGGGTGTACAGTTAGACAAATTATTTGAACAAAAGGTACAGCTAAAAACTATTTTATTGAGAAGTAAAGAACGATGCTAGGTCACAAACACATCAGCAGCTAAAATAATTTTAACCCTGCTTTGATGGTCTTACTAAGCCTGACTATTTCTGAAGTAGGGAACATGCTGCTTTTGGAGGCAAATGTAATTCTAATTTTTTCCTTTAACAGAAAACGAAGGATGGCACTGAGTTTAAGAAAGACAACTCCTTCTCACCAGTGGTCATTTTAAAGGCTCGTTACGTGTGGGTTGGCCGCTCTGATGATGGACAGCACCCTGGCCCGTTGTCCGTTTCTGAAGGGACACTTGGTTGGTTGTTCCTGTGGCTACCAGGTGGAACCACTCAGCAGGTTCTTCTGTGTAACTAGGTCACTCTGTCACAGAGCCAGCCGCTATGACTTTTGCTGATATCTAGGTGACCAGCTTTCATTTACTGTGGTTTCAACTCAACTGTGTAACCCACATTCTCAGAGGAAAGAGGGGGTCTACAAGAGGAGCTTTGGCATATAGAAATAAAGCAGAATTAAGGCCAAGAAACTTATTCCCCCCTGGCCTCTGCTCTGAAAATAATTTATTTTATATGATTAAGAATGTATCTTATCAGGCGGTGGTGACACACACCTTTAATCCCAGCACTCAGGAAGCATAGGTAGGTAGATCTCTGAGTTCAAGGACAGCCTGATCTATATAGTTCCAGAACAGCTAGGGCTACAAAGAGAAACCCTGTCTTGAAAACACACACACACACACACACACACACACACACACACACACACACACATACACAATAAATGTATCTCAAGGGCCTGGAGAGATGCAGTTAAGGTCACTGGCTGCTCTTGCCGAGGATCCAGGTTCAATTGCCAGCACCTACATGGCAGTTCACAACCATCTAGTTCCAGGGGAGCTGACACCCTCTTCTGGCCTCTGAGGGCATCAGACACCTATATGGTACACAGACATGCATGCAGGCAAAACACACATAAATTACAAAATTTAAGAGAGTATATGTCAGAATGCTCCCAAAAATCTGGCTAAGGAGGGATGCTGCACACACCTGGGAGAAAAGCTTGCCAATTCTATGCCAAATTTGAGAGGAGCCAGCGCCTGAGGATTGGCATTAATGGTGTATGTCGCCCCTCCTCCTTCCACTGGAAACAGAACTCAGAGACCTTCTATCAGATGGCAAAACACAACATTTCTTAAGACAAAGGGAATCAGTTCTTTATCAGAATATACCTTGGGAGCTTGAAGGATAAAACAGGATTCAGACTTGTCAAAAACGTTAAGGAGCAATTATAAACTGTAATTATATCAACAACAGTATCTGCGAGCAGATAGTTTGAGGTGGTTATGGCTATACATGATCCCTTCCCATGTTAATAATATCCCTTAAAAGCTGTAAACTGGGGAGAAAATAGACCCACTTACCAGTTGTGAATGCAAAGCTCTGAAAAGCCCATACTACCTTTGAAACAGGCCCTTGAAAAAAGACACAAAGGTAACCTCAATGATGCTAGCGAAGGGTCAGCGATTTCCCTGAAAAAACACCACGCACCACTATGCTTTCTTTGCAAGCCCCGGCTAGCGCTCTCATCAAAAAACCACATTGCCACTGTAAAAATATCGAGTCTGATGCGGTCTGGATGAGCCAGACACACAGCTGTCTGGGGGTCATCTGATTATAAACTATGTTAAAGATGGGAACGTGTACACCCTTTCACTACTTCAGTATTTTACTCTCTGGACAGAGGAAACTCACCAGCCAAGAAACAGGTGTTTACCCAGGAAACAGGTCTCTGGCGACCAGGACAGGGCTGAGCACCACCCACCCTCCCATATGCTCCCCCCCCCCCCCCCCCCCCCCCCCCCCCCCCCCCCCCCCCC
>CABHPQ010136550.1:0-21221 GCA_902168405.1 Peromyscus aztecus
ATTTACCTGATATTGAGCTCCAGGTTTTTATTATTAAGACCAATTAGTATTCAGGCTACAGATGCCCCCCCAAACAAAAAAAGAAAAAAAGAAAAAAAGAAACTACCCAAAGTTCTCAGCTGATTACCTTTGCTGAATTCATGTCCTCAGCCAGGACTTTCAAGCAGTTTGTACTGTACCTTTTGAGATCATAAGCCTGGTTTGAATTCTAGATAATCTAGAAGCTATTCCCATCTGAGCTGGAGAGGGGTTACCTCCTCTGGTGGTGTGATTGGCACAGACACAGTCTTCTGTGAATGTAAAGTGTGCTGTGACCAAGCATCTCTCCTCTGGCTAGGAGTAAGGTGTCTGTTACAAGAACCCCTCCTGGGCTTGTCTTTCCTGGTGTTGCAACATTAGGCCTAATAACATCTCAAATTAAACTGGCACTCATCTGAAAGCTTCATTCCTACTAGCTAGATTTATAATGCTGGGCACAATACTGGAAGAGAAAGTATTAACCATCAATCTCATCCATTTGTGAACCATGTGAGCTACAATAATGACTGGCCTGGTAAGATATGCCACTGTTTCCACAGTGGTATGAACGTTATTAAAACAAGAAACCACTTTCTGAGTGGATCTAAGGCCTGCTCCTTGAGATGGAACCTGTACCTGACACTGTTTGCAGAGCAAAGAACATGTAGCTAAATTGGTCATAAGCCCTAGGGGAGAAACTTATTACTACTGCATTATTCTGTTAATTGGACAATTATTACCCTACTGATAAATCAGTACATCTCTCAAAACTCTAGTGAGAAAGCTTCTTCATATAGTAGATGGCAGTTAATACACAGACCCTTAACTGGCCACTATGTTGAGTATTAGATACTGGGGCATTTTCAGTCCTAAGTAGGATGCACATATCACACTCCTCCATTAAAAGTTCAGACATCTTTGTGGAAGAAGAGTAAGAATATTGCAAGAACAGAAGTGGAAGATGGCTTCAAGGAAACAGTGTTTCCTAGACACAACAGGGCAGTTGTGCATAAAAACTTGCAGCAACTGAGAGAGCATGGACACGCCCATACAAATCAAGCCAGACAAAAGCCCACTATGCAGGAAGGGATGTACACACAAAACTCCACCTCTAGGTGAGGAACTATTGGCATTTGATAGTTGATATGAGAAAGACAGAGTCAGTTTTCACTAAGAGTGTGACCTCATGTAAGTCAACCACAGTCCAGGACTAAGAGTAGTGCAATGCAACAGAAATTACCTCAAAGGGAAAAAGAAATGAGAGAACTCAGAGTTGGGTGGGTATCCACTTGAGGCTGGATTTGGGTGGAATTGGAGAGGGGTGAACATGTTCATGTAATTAATTCTCAAAGAATTAAGGAAAGTATTTTTTAAATGGTTTCTCTTGAGTGATTTCTTTTGCCTAATTTTAGCAGAGGAGGCTGAGCTGCTAACAAGAAAGAAAGAAGCAAAAAACACAAAGGCAGTGTAGGCACAGCAGCCGCGGCTGAGCAGTCACCAGGCCATGCTGCAAAAGCAGCAAGGTGGCCAGCTGAAGGAAAAAGCAGCTGAATCATTTAAGAGAGCAGTCAGGGTAAGAACAAAAGTGGTCAGTGGACTTCGAGTGGATGGAGAGCTGGGGCTGAAGATGGACAGAAGCTGTAAAGAGCCAGAGTTCTCAGACCTGGTAGCTGGAAAAGTTGCAGAATGCCATGAAGGCTTTAAGAGCTGAGGATCCTATTACCTCAGCCTGCCCAGAAACTTCAGTGTCAAGTGACCAACTTGTGAGAGTTGAGGACTGTTACTGTTGTGAATCAAGTCTCTTGCCTCAACTCTTACAGATTCTGTCACTTGTCACATTGCTACCCTGCTGACCAAACCATAAGTACATGAACTTTGAAGAACACATCACATCCAAAATATCCAATGGACCTGGTGATTTAAGATGTCACCTTGGTCCAAAATGTTGGAGGATGAGAGTCACTTGTACACATTTCAATTTCCCTATAGGACTTTCTGGAAACTTGGCTGACTTCCCACCAGCTGAGAATCACTGACACAGAAAGTAGATTCCTACAGAAATGTGTTAGGACAGAAATTAAATTTCTAACCACTGAATAGAACTGTTTTTCGGGTTATTTTTCTTTCCTTCTCCTGTAGAAGATGACATCATTTTCACGAACAGGAAACACTTATCTTCATTTTCTCAAGGAAAGGCTTTTTAATAGTCCCAGATACTGTGACAAAGTTTATCCTCAGAATTGAAGTTTGGCTGCCCTGCTTATGCCATGATAATAGTTGGAGCTGTCCTCCAAATTCTCTATCTCAGACCAACATTGAGCAGACCTAATTCCCAGATTCCTTATTGCACTGGGGGTTTTTCACTAGTATATATTCTAAGTGAAAACACATGACATTGGAGAGATTAAACCCTTTCCAAACATAGCCAAATAAACATTTCATACCTCAATGCTCGCTATATTCTAGTGAGATTTTCCTTTGGCTACAGGTGTTGAACTTCACATTAGCATCTACACGTTGGAAAAGACTCAGGAAGAGAAATAAAACAGGGCCCATTGCTTGTGCCAGCCTTATTTCAGACCCCAGAGAAAGGAATTGGGGGAACTGATTCAAGAGAGACATTTCTTAATTTTGTCCCAAATCCTTTTCTGCCTTGCAACCTTCAATATCAATATGTCACACTGAATTATTTCATTAAGTACTTCATCGGCTATGTAACCTGTTTGTCTTTGAAGACAAACTTTAGATCTGCCTGAATATGCCTTCAAGCTTTCCTCTCAAAGGTCACCTGCCAGCTCTTAACTGGGAAGCTATATGCATTTTTTTCCTCTCCCCCTCATAAATATATATTGCAATTGCCACTGTTATTAAAGAAAAATTATCCTTTGGTCCTTAGCGATCTACCATGCTCTACCCTCCCTTCATTCTTAAGATGACCTTGCTCCCACAGAAAGACAAGAAGACAACCTTAAGTGACAACGAGACAAATTTCATTTTGTTGGGAACTGCCTTTTCAATTATTTCTCTCTTCTCGATTTCTCCTTGCTGACCTGGTCCAAGCTGTTGCTTTGACAGGGGTCTCTAACCTCTAAATTAAAATATGTAAATTGTTATGCTTCCTGCACCAGGACCAGTAGAGTCTATGCATTGTAATTGCAAAAGATCATTCCATTCCATTTCATACTGGGAAAATATCATTGCCTACGTCTGCCATTTCCTATTATGAGAAAAATGATACCCTGCAGACTGCTTTAGTACCAGTGATATATTTATGCATCAATATATTTCTATTTTAGAAATGAAAGATTATTAGTTCTTGTGGCCCATATTGTGCCACAATGAAAATATGTACAGCTAGAACTGCATACTCTCAAAGACTTGTGGGTACATTTTAAATGTCTCAGTCTTGAGATGGAGTCTAGTCAATTTGAAGCATAACTACACTTTTATTCACTTAGCTTTTATTTAACAGACAGCAAGTAAAGATCATATTCTAGTCATTGCACTTTCTTTCTGTCCCTCCTCGAGGTAATTCTCAGGACTGAAATATATCTTTCTCAGCCACCTGGCTCTATCTATACTGTTCCAGGCAATAATCAAGTTATCTTCAAAATCATACTAAGTACTTTGCTCCATGTGTGGATACAATATTTTCCCCCATTATCTCAAAAAGATATGTTCCTTGACCCCATAAGAAAATTTGCTATATAAATATCCACTGTGATGACAAATAAACTGCTTAAGGCTTATCTCTGATGTTTGTGATAGTTCTCAGAGATAACTGAGTGATTATGAGTTGTCCAAATTCCAAATTCTGTGTGGTAGTTATTTTATGGGAATCATCTATCAATGGCAGAAAAGGAAATGACAAATAAAAATATTGTTAAATCAATGGTTGTTGCTTGGGGATACATATCCTATTCTCTGTTATTTTTGTCAAAATCTAGTTGCTTTAAACTAGTCTTTATTAAACTTTGTGTGTGTGTGTGTGTGTGTGTGTGTGTGTGTGTGTGTGTGTGTACATGTGTATGTGTGCATTCCTATAGAAAGCAGAAGAGAAATTCAGGTGCTATTTCTTCTCAGGCACCATCCACTGCTATGGAATATTACTTTAACTGTGTAAAGATGTGTTACATTTGTTTATGCAGCATTTGTTTAATGATGTAAGGATGTGTGTTTAATTATGTAAAGATGTGTTGCATTTGTTTCATGTTGATTGGTCCAATAAAGAGCTGAATGTCCAGTAGCTAGGCAGAGAAAGGCTAGGCAGGGCTGATGGGCAGAGAGAATAAATAGGAGAAATCTAGACTTGAGAGAAGAGGAACGAGAGAAGATAGGAGAGAATAAGGGGCAGGCCTGGGGCAAGAAGCCTGACAGATACCAGACAGACAGACAGATACCAGAAAGACAGACATGAGAAGCAGTGAAAGTAAGATATACAGACAGAAAGAAAAGTAAAAAGCCCTGAGGCAAAATATAGATAAAAAGAAACAAGTTCGTTTAACTTAAAAGAGTTAGCCAGAAAGGAGTCTAAGCCAGGCTGAACTTTCAGAAATAATAATAAGTCTCAGTGTCATTATTTGGAAGCTGGTTGGTGGGCCCAAAAGAAAAACCTTGGTACATTTTTGCATTCCTATGTGGTGACTGAATTTCTACATAGGGCCTGAGAGAGAGAGAGAGAGAGAGAGAGAGAGAGAGAGAGAGAGAGAGAGGAAGAAACAGAGAAGAAAAATAACTTACAGTGAGTCTTTGAGTAGCTGGTGTGTTAAGTAGAAACAAAAAGCTAAAAAAGTCTGCCACCATGCAGGGCACCAACTTCTAGAGCTGGTGTGGTTGAATGAAGTCCCTGGTCAAAGGCACCTCCCAAATGGGACTGTGAGCTTAAGGCTCAGCTCTCACAGACCTGAGGGGTGAGGGGCGAGGGAAAGAGAACTTGGGGGAGCGGGAGATCCCAACTGGATCAAGAACAGAGAGGGAACACAAGGAATGTTCATGGTAAATGAAGACCACATGAGAATAGGAAGAAGCAAAGTGCTGCAGAGGCCCACAGAAATCCACAAAGATGCCCCCACAATAGACAGATGGCAATAGTCGAGAAATAGCCTGAACTGACCTACTCTGGTGATAGGATGGCCAAACACCCTAATTGTTGTGCTAGAAACCTCATCCAGTGACTGAGGGAAATGGATGCAGATATCCACTGTCAGGCCCCAGGTGGAGCTCCGGGAGTCCAATTGGCGAGAAGGAGGAGGGTTTATGAGAGCAAGAGTTGTTGGGACCAGGGATGGATGGAATACAGGGATGAGTGGCCAAACGAATGGAAACACATGAACTGTGAACCAATGGCTGAGGGGCCCCCAACTGGATCAGGCCCTCTGAATGGGTGAGACAGTTGATTGGCTTGATCTGTTTAGGAGGCATCCAGGCAGTTGGACCGAGTCCTGTGCTCAGTACATGAATTGGCTGTTTGAAACCTGGGGCTTATCAGAGACGCTTGGCTCAGCCTGGGAGGAGGGGACTAGACCTGCCTGGACTGAGTCCACCAGGTTGATCTCAATCCTCGGGGGAGTCTTTGCCCTGGAGGAGATGGAAATGGGGGGTGGGCCAGGGGGAGGGGGGCGGGGTGGGAGGGTGGAGAAGGGGGATATCTATGGCTGATATGTAAAGTTGAATTATATTGTAAAATAAAATAAAATAAATTCAAAAAAAAGAAACACACAGGCAACTGTTTAAAAACAGTGTTTTAGTAAGATTTTAATAAATACTAGCAATAACATTTTTAATGGTGAAAAAAATTAATGGTGAAAAATATGTCAAAGATTAAGGGCACAACTTCTGGGTTGTAGAGCCCATGTGAAGAAATACCTTTATTGCTACCTTTATTATGTCTGTTTTGTTTACCACCTGTTACTCATAAAAAGAAGATAGAGGTGCCCCTTAACAGTTTTACTCACTTGGAATGAAGTTTATATATCCAGAAATAAAAATCTCATTGCTATTTGCTCCTAAAAATTAATATATAATTAAGGAATGCAGATTAATAGTTATCTATAATAATCAAACTTGTAGTCATAATAGGTATATTTTCAAGGTTAAACAGATATATTTAGATAGATTGATGGTCTTCAAATTCTTCAGAGACTTACAGAATATGGCCTTTAAGATGTTTAACAACTGGTGGCTTTTCATACAATGAGACACACCTGCTCCTGGCAGCACCAATTTACTTTAGAGAAGATGATGAGTATTGAAAAAACTCCATACAGAGTTTGCTTTCACTGTGGCAAAACTAGCCATTTAGGCAAGAAAATGTTCTTGCCTTGACTGCTGACAGTATGCTATACGAACTGGACAAGCAGGACACAGAGAAAAGTGACTGCCAAATTTGCCAAGACAAGGTAGGATAGTCCTTCAAAATTCCTGCTTCATAGAAGAGTCTGCCAGATATTCTGGGCCTGTAGGTGAAGATGGATGCTCCAACATTGCAGAGGAACCTTGGGTGACTGTCCAGGCAGCCAGATCTCTGTCATTTCCATAATTTTAGAAGTGGCTTGCACTGGACTTTGTTTACTCAGGTAATATATCCTTCTAGGGTTTTGCGGAAGTTGAAGGCTAGATAGTTATAGTTTCTTTAGTTATGATAGAATGTATATTAGGTATAAGACTTGAGACTCATCAAGATAGGATTAATAATGGAGTATTTTCTCTGAATTTTCCAAATACAAGTGAACTGGACATTGTAAATGCAATCTTTATTTGATAATTGTTCTTGATGTATATAGTTTTACTATCTTAAAGTTAAAACCTTTTCTTTTCATTTAAACAAAAAGGGCAAAATATTGTGGAAATCATTTTAACTGGCCAAAGATTTGTTACATTTGTTTATGATGCAGAATATTACTTTAACTGTGTAAAGGTGTTTTACATTTGTTTATGCTGCATTTGTTTAATGATATAATGATGTGTGTTTAATTATGTAAAGACATTTGTTTCACGTGGCCTGCCTAATGCACCTGACTGGTCTAATAAAGAGCGGAATGGCCAATAGTTATTCAGAGAAAGGATAGGTGGGGCTGCTGGGCAGAGAGAATAAGTAGGAGGAGAAATCTAAGCTTGAGAGAAGAAGAAGGAGAGAAAAAGATAGGGGAGAACAAAGGACAAACCTGGGGCCAGAAGCCAGGCAGCCACCAGATAGCCAGACATGAGAAGTGGTGAAAGTAAGACATACAGAAGTAAAAACAAGTGAAAAAGCCCCAAAGCAAAAGGAGATAAGGAGAAAGAGGTTAATTTATATTGAAAGAGGAAGTCAGAAATGAGCCTAATCTAGGCCAAGCATTCAAAACTTATAAGAAGTCTCAGTGTCATGATTTGGGAGCTGGTTGATGGCCCAAAAGAAATCCATCATTAGCATTTTTGGTTTGTATTGTTTATTGAGAGACAGGGTCTCTCACTGGCCTAGAGCTTGCTTAGAAGGCTAGGTAAGCTGGCTAGGGAGCCCTAGAGATCAACTGGACTCTTGTTCATTAGCACTGTGATTATAAGTGTATGCTACTCTACATGGCTTTTTATGTGGGTTCCAGGAATTAAACTTAGGTTGCTGTGTATGTAAGGCAAGTACTTTACTAACTGAGTTATTTCACCAATCCTAGCAGCAAGCTTTAAATTTATCTCCAGGGTTGAAGCATAGGTGTATGGAGTAGCATTAAGGAATACACCATGAATTTCACATTTTACATAGTTTAAACCTTGGGTAGAGATATAGAAGTATTACATATCAATTTCAGATACTGCACCCCAAGCCTTATGTCAGTTGCCAAGCAGGCTAGGCACGGACCATGTAATTAATCTATCTAGACTTTATTCTATATGTAAATAAAATTACACATTCCAAGTTAATGGACTTT
The DNA here is from genome assembly GCA_902168405.1 of Peromyscus aztecus. Lineage (NCBI taxonomy): Eukaryota > Metazoa > Chordata > Mammalia > Rodentia > Cricetidae > Peromyscus > Peromyscus aztecus. The sequence goes on from CABHPQ010136550.1 coordinate 7,923, forward strand.
AAGACTGAGATGAGACTTCTGGTCAACCATTTTCATTTAAACATGTCAAAAGTAGATTGACAATTTTCAGTCACACAACCATTGATCCATTACGGCAAATATAAAGTACAAATCCTTAGTCCTTTTATTTAACAAGCAACCATGATATGGACTGAAGGAGTACAAGAAGATATTTAAAAGACACCTCAGGAAGCAATGAGGAAGCAAATGGCTGTCCATTACTATAGATTTAGGCCACCTGAACATAGGCTGGAGGCCCACTAATCTTTCAGTATTGTGAAACTGGTGTTGATGCTCTTCTCTCATTTGATTCGTCTTCATTTCCTGGAAGTTATAAAATGTATCCCTTAGTTACTTTTTTCCACAAGACAGAATATGCCTGTCAGATAATTTTAAGATTTATTTTTCCTTATGTGCATGTGTATGTCTGTCTGTGTATGTGAGTAGGTCATATGTGTGGAGAAGACTATAGATTCCAGACAAGAATTTAGATCCCAAGAACTGGAATTACAAGTGGTTATGAGTTACCTCACATGGATGCTGGAAACTGAACACTAGTCCTCTAGAAGAGCAACAAGTACCTTAACCACCAAGTCAAACAAACCACCAGTTCTAGGTTGTTAGAGTTTTGTTACTGTTTTGGGTTTTGTTTTGTTTTTTAATATATATAAAAAGAAGCAGAAACAAAAGGGCTTCATTTTATTTTGTTTGTTTTACATTTTTTTCCCTTAGCAATATTCTTAGGTGCTTGAATCTGACATGATGAAACATGCTTCTCTATAGTTTCCCCCTTTTAGAAAATATGTGATCACGGGATTACAGTTGATGAGGTAGACAAGGGAAGCAGGAAAAGGAAGCAGAACCAGAAAACTGGGCACAAAGTGAATTCAGTATATCAGAAAATTACTGTGGAGTTTGTGAGCACAGACATGTGCTGATTATGTGAAGCTCAGAATCTTGCTTATGAACTATTAAACGTGACAAGGCAGTAACATGATCAACCATAGCATGTAATGCAATGAACTCAGAGTAAGGTATGTGATTTCTTTGCTGAATGAAAAACCTACAGAGAATGAAACAGTTACGGATGAGCAAAAATGCTGTCACATGTAATGTTTCCTACAAGGAATAGCAAAGGAGGACTCTACTGGCATGTACACCACCCAGAAACCCTCATATCTGTGCACAGGAGTGCAGTGTGCCAAAACAGAAAACCTATTCTGTTCATTTATATTCTGAATAAGATAAAGACATGCATACCCAGGTGGAAAAGCTTGGTACTGCCTCCAATTGATGTGCCATGCTTTGTTGACACCCAGGGGAGACATTCTTTCTGAGTGGAGACAGAGAAGGACTGGATAAGCGGATGGCAAGGGGGATATTTAGGAGTGGGAGAATGGGAGGAGAAGAGGGAGGGAAAACTGTGGTCAGTATATAAAATAAATGAAAAAAAAATTTAGAAAGTCATACGGGTGGGCAGCAGTGGCGCATGCCTTTAATCCCAGCACTTGGAAGGCAGAGCCAGGTGGATCTCTGTGAGTTCGAGGCCAGCCTGGTCTACAGAGTGAGATCCAGGACAGGCACCAAAACTACACAGAGAAACCCTGTCTCGAAAAAACCAAAAAAATCGGGGAGGGGCATGCATACCAAAGATTCCATTCTTCTAAATCTTGTATGAGTGGGGTAAAAGAAAATGGCAAAAATTTAAAGAGTGTAACTTGGAGGGACGATGCTGTCTAAATAATATCAGTATGATTGAGATTCAATGTCTTCCTAAAAACAGTTCACCAGGTGGATGGATGTGCAGGTACTTGGAATTTATAGGCTCTAATATTTTCCCATAAGAAAAATGAAGGTTATAAAAACTTTTAAAAATGCAATTTTGCATTTAGTGTTATACCTGTCAAGAGAGGCTATATTGTTTAATGAACAGGCTAAGTTGCTATAACTGAGATCTCTAATGTGAGGCTTTAATAGGATTGAGGTTTATTTCTCTCAGACACACTTACTAGAGGTAAATGGATCTAAACTGAAAGCTTTACCACAGAGGAAATGGGAAGGCAAGTCAAGGTCTCAGAACTCTCCAGAGGTATTCAGTTCTTCTGGCCATGACAAGAACCTACTCACATGGCACCCTACGTTATAGGGCAAGGCAGAAAACATATGTAGTTCCCGTCTTTGTTGTTAGACATTTGGGAAAATGAAGAAATTTCCTTAAGTATGAATAGAAGGAAATTGGGAGGTAGACAGCCAGCACTTTCTGTCACTTGACATCTGTGATAGCTAATCTTAGTCATCAATTTGAGTACATCTATAATCACCAGAAACCAAGATGAAAGGCATTCCTGGAAGATTGTCTTAGTTTTTGTAAAGGAGGAAGACCCACTCCAAATGTGGGCCATACCTTCTGGTGGCAGCCCAAATAAAACAACATGGAAGGAAGAACCTTCTTTTGGCCTGCTTGCCCTCATTCTCACTAGCAAGTCTATCCTGTGGCTGTGGCCTGTATTAACTTCCAGTTCTTCAGGATTCCAACATAAACTGAAGATCAATAGCTCTCCAAGAATCCTCTGGGTATCTAGTGCCAGATTTGGGGTGCTGAGATATCCAGCCTCATAGACTGGACAACTACCAGATTTTTGGCCTTTTCATTGTAATGCAGCCTTTTTTATACTGTGATTGTATCTTGTTAGCCATCCAATCCAATAAACCCCCACCTCTCTCTCTCTCTCTCTCTCTCTCTCTCTCTATATATATATATATATATATATATGTGTGTGTATTCATAATGTTAGTTCTGTTTAAATAACCTTTAAATAACCTTGACTAATACAACATTCAACTGCCTTATTTTAATTTACACACAAAAATTATATTTATTTATATAGTACAACATGATATTTTGATATAAGTACAGAATGTATAATAACTAAATCAGGGCAGTCAGCACATCAACTGATTTTCATGGAATGAATGATTACCATTTATGTGACATTTATTTAAAATACAGAAAAATAGTATTGGTTGGATTTCAAGTTAAATTAAGTTTTTTTTAAATAGTATAAGCACTTAGGTTAAAAACCGTGTGTGTGTTTGTGTGTGTGTGTGTGTGTGTGTGTGTGTGTGTGTGCATTCAATCTTTGGATGTCACAGGGCAACCTCGGTGTCCTCAGGTGTTGCTAGCCTTCTATCATGTTGGAGACAGAGTATTTTTGTTCACTGATGTTTACACAATGCTAGCTGACCCTTAAGCTCCAGAGGATTCTTTAGTCTCCACTCTCCATCTGACAACAAGAGCATTGGTAATGTGCTCCAATGCCTAGAACATGTGGGTTCTGGAGATCTATACTCAGGCCTTCATTTGTGTGGCAAGCACTTTCCTACTAATTCATCACTCCAGTCCTGTTAAGCACTTTTAATATTTTTCACTAAGAACCATTTATTAAAGATAATATTCACATTTTTTCCTACTCATGAAGAAAATATATTGGCATTTGAGGGATGGGGGCTGAAGAAAACATCTTGTATTATAAGATCCTTCTCCAGTTAAGGAGGAAAGAAAATAAACAAATGAAAGCTTGCTTGATATTTAAAAATAACTCCATATACATAGTCATTCAAATATATAATGAGGGAGAAGTCCCCAGTATTCTGTCCCCTGCTATTGGCCATGGAGGGTCTCCTGTAATTTCCTTCTTTCTTTTGCAAGCCAACTGCCTTGCTCTTGCCAGGAGTACTTGACATGTGTTTGCTTTCCTGGCAGTTTAACTAGATTGTCAACCTCTAGCACTGTGTGACATCACTGTCATTATTCCAGAGTATCTAGCAAAGCTATAGTCAATTAATTCAGAGCAATGCTAATAATAATTAAATACCACAATCCATTTTAAGAAGGGTAGCAGTAAGTGATTTTTTTCTCCTTTACCAGACCATGTTTAAATTAGCTATGTTCATTTTTCTCATTTGTCAGCCAGCCTGAATTGAAAATTCTGTTCACTACATTTTAGTCATTACCTAAACATTATGCACCATCCTGCCACAGGCTTTCAAATATGCTTATTTATATGCAGCCTTTGGGCTTCCCAAAACTATTATAGACACGAGATGACCTAGAGATAGATGCTCAGGTTTTCTCCCAGGGATGGAGATGGATGCCTCATCTAGGTAATATTAAGGGCAACAATTTATTTAAGTTTTGATGCGGAAGAGCTAACATAATTGCACATAAGCTGTTGATATCAGGACAATCTCAGAAAATAATAAAGATAAAGACATGATATAAATAAATCAAATTTTAATCTGAAATGCCCTATATATCTTCAATTAGCTGATTTTTCTAGTGCTTATTTTTCTAAACCATTCATGGCTGCCACTGGTGTGTCTTAGCAACACAATACACTTATCACAACCCATTTTGTCTACCCGTATGTTCAATCCATCCCTTTGAAGTAATTAACATAATCACTAACATTATAAGATCATTTTCCTCACTCCAAATAAATGACCATCCAACTGATGCCTATTCTCTACATTCAGAATTGCTTAAATAGTTCATTATCACCCAAGTGACTATGGGGAAATGCTGTGCATGAGATGAAAGGAATAAGAACTCAGGCCCCCCGCAATGAAGATGAAACTCAAGAATTAATTCTCTCTAAAATATCTGCATGTCAGGAAGATTGTGAAATGCACTGAAAATACATCAAATGAAACAGGAAATCTGAAGGTCATGAGAGTCCTCTCTCAACAATAAGAACTGATTTTTATTTCAGCAGGTTTTAAAAATATGACTGTGGTCTATATTTTGCATGTAAATTTTTTAAATAGTATTTATAGTATATCTTATGAAAATAATATATATGCCACAAACTTCCATTTATCAAATCATGTTATTCAATAAGAATCATGAAATATAATACATATACATATATTAGGAGGTATTTTAATTTCAGTGAGATGAAGTTTTCTAAGTCTGATTATAATTTTTGTTCTCAGTAAACAATAACTTAAAAATGGCTCTCAATTTAAATATTCATCCAATGGAAATATTTACATATGTTTAACATCTCTTATTTATGAAATTAAAAAGAATGTGAAGCATTTTATGAATACTCTTTTAACTGTCTTAGAAATTCTTGTTAATAAATGGCCTAATTGATTTTCAAATGTGAAACTATATTATATGAAGTAAATTAGATAACATGAACAATATATTATTAACATTTTTAAAGATATAAGTAAGTTTGCATACTGGAAAACCTATTTGTATATCATTACACAGAGAGTCGGTGATGTCAGTTAAAATGGAATATATATTTTCAACTCTTAGAACACAGGAATAAGCAAAACTATGAAAGAAAGTATAATGGTTTGGCTTCATGGGCAATATGATCAAGAAGGTTTTGAAATCACTTAGGACATGTCCCTTTACACATATCTGGGAAGGCTTCTCAGAGAGGCTTAACTGAGGTAGGAAGACCTACTCTGAATGTTGGTGGCACCATCCCATGGGCAAATAAGAAAGTGAACCAAATGCTAGCATTCCTCTTTGCTTCTTAATTGGCCCATACATGCACTGCCAGCCACATCGGGTAGACACTCCTGACATCCTTTTTTCTCAGCCACGGTTGCCTCAAACCACGAACCAACTTCCATCTGCCCTCTGTCAAGTTGCTGCTTGTCAGGTATTTGGTCTCAATGAGTGGAGTAACAAACACAGAAAGTGTTTATTCATAGTGTATTGTTTTTGCATGTATATACTTTTTTTTTTGTCTGAAGTACCTGTTGTCTCCATGTTGTGCCTAGCACCTTGGTTTGTTGAACTGATACATACTGGCTTACATTCAATTAATGTTTGACAACTATACAATTCAAGAGTGTCTACACTCTATGTGACTTAAAATGCTGTAAAATCACACCCAGTATATACTCTCAGAGCCAGGTTCTTCTCTGTTGAGATATGCTCCTATCAGAGGTCACTCTTAGACCTACTTCAAAATAGTATCAGAGTCCTACTTCACTTTGACCAACATACATTTCTTAGGTGCTTTCTTAAAACATACTTTTGACATCTATATTCTGATTCTTATTAGAATATGAAGTATTAAATCATTGACCACCTACACATGCTGCATTGGACCATCAAGGCAGAGTTTAACCTAAAGGTTATGGTGATGACTTAAGTAATAGAAGGCTTGTAAAGATCTTGAGGTCTTGGTAAATGGAGGACTCTTTCCTGTTTGACTGCTTGCCTACTCTGACTACTCTTAAAGATGACCTAGAATGTCATAGTATTTTTAAAAATAAGTCATAATTGTCTAGATCACAAACAGTAATTCATGTTTAGCAACTGATTCATATCACCCACAGATGGCAGTCATGCAGGAAAACAGAACAAGTCATTAGTTTAAATTACAATACACCACTGTTTCATAGGCCATGCATGTGCCAATATGTTTGACACAGTTACTCCATGTAAATAAACATCATGGAAAGTAATACTATACAAATGTAGGAAAATAAATACTTCTTATTGTTCTTTCACTTCACAAAGCACAGAAATGACCATGCTTGGCAGGAAGAGAAAAATGTGTTAATTCAAGAAGCCATTTAATAATAGTCATTGGTATTGACTGGCTGAGTGGTAAATCATGAAAGTATTTGTCCACTTCACAGTGTGTCTGTCCACTTCACAGATTCCATCTTTATGTCTAAAGTCATTTGAACATACATATCTCATGGATGATGGGAATCAGAGAAATTTCCAGTATTTTAAGCACCGTAATCTAAAAACCCCAGTCATGTTTGTCTTGGGGTTATAGAGAAAACTAGAAAAAAATGTTAAGAAGCAAGCTTGGATTCAGAGGTACAGATCTCCTCCTAGGGTTAGTGAGGAATGGAATTTGATTTTTAATTTTTAATTTTTGGTAGTTTCATTGCTTTCTTTCCTTTTACTTTTTTGCCTGTATTTACTTGTGCTGTTTTAGTGCTGAGAATAAAGCCACTTCCCAAAGGAAGTTTGCCCTTTAACTGACTACAGGAAGGACAGCCAGGCTATGAACACATACATCAACAAATGGAGGCAGAGGTCATCTGGGCCTGCTCAGCCATTGTGGTTGGCTTTTAGTTTATTTAAAGAGAATGAAAAAATATTGGTTGACTTTTAGACAAAATGAAGAAAACTCTTACATTTTTAAAATACCATCATCAGGGGACTCAAGTCCCCCTTTGTGGGTTCTTGGTCTTGAACATAATGAATTTAAAAGTAAACCCAGAAGAAAACTCTGGAACAATTTTATTTGAGTTAGCGGAAGGGAAATGATGGAGAGAATAGGTGACACTTTCTGTGTGATAAGTAGCAAATTGAGTAATGGAAATCTATGAGCAGCTGCATGGTTTGAGGGTCTCCAGAGAGGGAGAGAGTACCCAGAGAGTCATGGCTGGTGTGCTTATGATCTTAGCTGATGCCTGGAAAGGGGAGATAGAAGGAGGAGAAAGAGAAAACCTAATGTGCTTTGAGTTAGAACTTAGAGGGAGGACAGGCTTAGCAGTGAAGCCTTGAAGGGAGGAGCTACTGTGGCATAGGAACACATCTCATTAACAAAATAGCTATTCTTCCCATCATCTCATCAAGTCTACAGGTGTATTGGGTTTCTACCTACTGGCTCAAGGCTATCTCTTAAAGTTTTGAAATGGATTTCCTCCTTATTGGCAGGTCTCCAGTCTTTGTGTGTGCAAGGAAAGTGCCTGCTGTTTGCCCCAACAGTATTATCAACCACTGAACAGGCCATTTACAGAGGAGGTAACTGACCATCAGCAATGCTATTTGTGTCAAAGCATACTAATAAGTTGATAAAAATACGTCCCTTTCCTGTCTGCATCAGAAAGGATGTTATTGACAATGGGTTGCGTCACTGTACCAGAGGAAGCTAGTAGAGAAGACAAGTGTCATAAATGATGCCTAGGAAGTGCCAGGCTACAACTTTCATTTCCTTTCTTTCTGCTAAGTATAACCTGTCAAGACCATGCTGGCATATTTGGACAAGTGACCTTCCACTTGGAAGTTTTTAATGTGAGATACCCAATGAGTATGTGTCCTAGAATAATAATGCCCATCCCACTGTCCTTCCCTTTTCTATGACAGTTAATTTCTTGAGAGTTTAGGATTGATAGTATAGTAATTACATTAGTAAAAATCTAAGGCTTTGTTCTCTTAAGGTTCTCTGAAGAGAAATTAAATTTTAAAGAAATAGCATTTAATTTAATATTACCCATAAATGATACAAAATTCTTGCATTTGCCAAAAATTGCCAATCTTTACCAGAATGAGTGTTAGTGGTTTCCTCCCATTAGGACTCCACATATTTCTAGCTGACAGAGAAGGGACATCTGGGATATGCTGTATAGGTTTTGCTGAATTACCATCTTTCTTCCTCTTGAGATTCAGAGAATTTATTTTCTCTGTTCATCTAGGTTACATCCTGCAAATGAGCCTTCCTACACTGTCAGCTCACTCATTACAGATTTCAGATTTTTCTCTCCATTCATTTGAAAACATGAACTGCTTCTTACCATCTCGTTAGGCATGAAATCCAAGGCACTTAACTTCTCCTGTGAAACAAAAGACAGAAACATGCTCAGGCCACTACTTCCAAATTGGCTATCTCCCAAGTCCACCATGGGCAAAACACTACAGATCTGCAGACAGGTGAGAACGAAACCAATTTCATTAACTTCTGATAGCTTTTATCTGGTGGAACACCCACTCCCTGCCCTCACAGCAAAACAGATCCATCCCAAGGTCCTTATTGTTCAAAAGGCTAAACTAGAGTTCCCATGGTAACTCCCAGTGCTAGGAGAGCTGGATTAAGGTGAATAATAGATGGCTTGTTCACTGAGAATTCACCAAAAGGCAGCTGAAATTTTTAACCCACTCACATCTGATTTCAACTTAAAGTCATCTTTCCTTACCTCCAAAGAACTGAGCCTGAATATTAAGTCAATTAAATAATTTCTCAGATATCCTATCAGTGTACAAGAAGACGTTGAAAATTGTATGATAAACCACTCTTCTGACCCTATATTCTTTTTTTTAATTTTATAATTTAATTTAATTTTACATATCAGCCATGGATTCCCTTCCTTGTTCTCCCCCAGCCCATCCCCCATTCCCATCTCCTCCAGGGCAAAGACTCCCCTGAGGATTGAGTTCAACCTCATAGATTCAGTCCAGGCAGGTCCAGTCCCCTCCTCCCAGGCTGAGCCAAGTGTCCCTGTATAAGCCCCAGGTTTCAAACAGCCAGCTCATGCACTGAGGACAGGTCCCAGTCCCAGTGCCTGGATGCCTCCCAAACAGATCACGCTAATCAACTGTCTCACTTATCCAGAGGGCCTGATTCAGTTGGGAGCTCCTCAACTATTGGTTCATAGTTCATGCATTTCCATTCGTTTGGCTATTTGTCCCTGTGCTTTTTCCAATCTTGGTCTCAACAATTCTCACTCATACAAACCCTCCTCTTTCTCACCAATTGGACTCCTGGAGCTCCAACTGGGGCCTGGCTGTGGATCACTGCATCCAGTTCCCTCAGTCATTGGATGGGGTTTCTAGCATGACAATTAGGGTGTTTGGCCATCCTATCACCAGAGTAGGTCAGTTCAGGCTTTCTCTCGACCATTGCCAGTAGTCTATTGTGGAGGTATCTTTGTGGATTTCTGTGGACCTCTCTAGCACTTTGCTTCTTCCTATTCTCATGGGGTCTTCATTTATCATGGTCTCTTATTCCTTGTTCTCCCTCTCTGTTCTTGATCCAGCTGGGATCTCCGCCTCCCTAAGCGTTCTTTCCCTCGACCCTTGCCCTTTACTACACCCACTCATGTCCAGGTTGTTCATGTAGATCTCATCCATTTCTCTGTCATTGGGCTATCCCTGTGTCTTTCTTGGGGTCCTGTTTTCTAGGTAGCCTCCCTGGAGTTGTGAGTAGCAGTCTAGTCATCTTTGTTTTACATCTAGTATCCTCCTATGAGTGAGTACATACCATGTTTGTCTTTCTGAGTCTGGGTTACCTCACTCAGGATGATTTTTTCTAGATCCATCCATTTGCCAGCAAACCTCATGATGTCATTGTTTTTCTCTGCTGAGTAGTATTCCATTGTGTATATGTACCACATTTTATTTATCCATTCTTCAGTTGAAGGGCATCTAGGTTGTTTCCAGGTTCTGGCTATTACAAACAATACTGATATGAACATAGCTGAGCAAGTGCTCTTGTGGTATGATTGAGCATTCTTTGGGTATATGCCCAAGAGTGGTATAGCTGGGTCTTGGGGGAGATTGATTCCCAATTTTCTGAGATAGTGCCATATTGATTTCCAAGTGGTTGTATAAGCTTGCATTCCCACCAGCAGTGGAGAAGAGTTCCCCTAGCTCCACATCCTCTCCAGCATAAGCTGTCATCAGTGTTTTTGATCTTAGCCATTCTGACAGGTATAAGGTGGTATCTCAGAGTCATTTTGATTTGCATTTCCCTGATGATTAGGGATGTTGAGCAATTCCTTAGATGTCTTTCAGCCATTTGAGCTTCCTCTGTTGAGAATTCTTCGTTTAGTTCAATAGCCCAATTCTTAATTGGACCATTGGGCATTTTGATGTCTAATTTCTTGAGTGCTTTACATATTCTGGATATCAGGAACATTGCCAAACTCCTTCTATGAGGCTACAATTACCATAATTCCTAAACCAAACAAGGATGCAACAAAGAAAGAGAACTACAGACTGATCTCCCTCATGAACATTGATGCAAAAATACTCAATAAAATACTGGCAAACAGATTCCAAGAACACATCAAAACAATTATCCACCATGATCAAGTAGGCTTCATCCCAGAGATGCAAGGGTGGTTCAACATACAAAAGTCCGTCAATGTAATACACCATATAAACAAACTCAAAGAAAAAAAATGCATGATCATCTCAGTAGATGCAGAAAAGGCATTTGACAAAATCCAACACCCCTTCATGATAAAGGTCTTGGAGTTATCAGGAATACAGGGAACATACTTAAACATAATAAAGGCAATTTACAGCAAGCCAACAGCCAACATCAAATTAAATGGAGAGAAACTCAAAGCGATTCCACTAAATCAGGAATGAGGCAAGGCTGTCTGCTCTCCCCATACTTATTCAATATAGTACTTGAAGTTCTAGCCAGAGCAATAAGACAGCATAAGGAGATTAAGGGGATACAAATGGGAAAGGAAGAAGTCAAGCTTTCCCTATTTGCAGATGAGATGATAGTATACTTGAGTGACCCCAAAGATTCAACCAAGGAACTGATACAGCTTATAAACACCTTCAGCAACATACCAGGATACAAGATCTTCTCAAAAAAATCAGTATCCCCCCTATATGCAACTGACAAACAGGCTGAGAAGGAAATCAGAGATACATCACCCTTTACAATAGCCACAAATGATATAAAATACCTTGGGGTAACACTAACCAAGCAAGTAAAGGACCTATATGACAAGAACTTTAAGTCCCTGAAAAAAGAAATTGAAGAAGATGTCAGAAAATGGAAAGATCTCCCATGCTCATGGATAGGCAGGATTAACATAGTAAAAATGGCAATCTTACCTAAAGCAATCTACAGATTCAATGCAATCCCCATCAAAATACCAACACAATTCTTCACAGACTTGGAAAGAACAATACTCAACTTCATATGGCAAAACAAAAAACCCAGGATAGCCAAAAGAATCCTGTACAATAAAACAACCTCTGGAGGCATCACAATCCCTGACCTCAAGCTCTACTATAGAGCTACAGTAATAGAAACAGCTTGGTACTGGCATAAAAACCAACATGTGGACCAATGGAATCGAATTGAAGACCCTGACATTAACCCGCACACCTATGAACATATAATTTTTGACAAAGAAGCCAAAACAGTACACTGGAAAAAAGAAAGCATCTTCAACAAATGGTGCTGACACAACTGGATATCAATGTGTAGAAGGCTGCAAATAGATCCATATCTGTCACCAAGCACAAAACTTAAGCCCAAGTGGATCAAAGACCTCAACATAAATCCAGCTACTCTGAACCTGATAGAAGAGAAAGTAGGAAGTAGTCTTGAACGCATTGGCATAGGAGATCACTTCCTAAATATAACACCAGTAGCTCAGACACTGAGAGAAACAGTCAGTCAATGGAACCTCTTGAAACTGAAAAGCTTTTGTAGAGCAAAGGATACGGTCAACAAGGCAAAGCAACAGCCTACAGAATGGGATAAGGTCTTCACTGACCCTATATTCTTATAGAGTTATCACTTAAGTGTTAGCAAGATGGGATGGCTCAACTACTGCTAAGCATGATGACCTGAGCTCTAACCCAGAACACAAATAATAAAAGTGTTGTATGATATTTTGTTTGTGTTCTGACAAATAAAGCTTGCCTGGAGATCAGAGGGTGGAGCTAGCCACTAGTTAACCATAGAGGCCAGGCAGTGGTAGCATACACCTTTGATCCCAGCATGTGGGAGCAGGAAGCAGGAAGATCAGGAGTTCAAGGTCACCCTGGTCTACAGGAGACTGAACCAGTCTAAGGGAGAAACAGAGCCTGGTGGTGGTGGTGGTGGTGGTGCAAGCCTTTAACCCCAGCACATAGAAGGCTCACACCTTTAATCCCAGCACTAGGGAGTATCATATCTTTGATCCCAGCACATGGGAGGCTCCTGCCTTTAATTCCAGCATCAGGAGGTGGAGATAGGATCTCCCCCATTCAGTCTGAGGATTCATAGAGACAGAATCTGGCCCGTTTGGTCTGAGATTTCATAGAGGTAAGAAGTCTCTCGTGGCTGGCTACTCTGCCTCTCTGATCTTTCATCTTTAACCCTGATATCTGAGTCTAGGTTTTTATTGTTAAGACTAAATAGAGTCACGCTTCATAAAAGATAACTGATTCATACAAAATATACTCTTCCACTGATTTCTATTTTACTCTGACTTCAACATGTGTGTCATGGCATAGCCCCCCACCCCCATACACTCATACATAAAATAACACATGTACACCTCACTCTTACTAGTGATGTCTACTTCCTCCTCCAGATTATTTCTCCATGTGAAGCATGCTAGTCCCTTATTGATCTGAGGCTTTGGGAGCCTCTGGCAGGAACAGAGTGAAGCCAGGGTATTTATGTGCCAAGTTCTCTCCTTACTCCATTACTGGCTGGCAATGACTGCTTTTCTTCACTCCAAGCCACAACTGCCTGTTGGCCACTTGTTCTCTATCTTTGTGTT
>CABHPQ010136555.1:3231-15402 GCA_902168405.1 Peromyscus aztecus
CCTACTCTAACAAGGCCACACCTACTCTAACAAGGCCACGCCTCTCAATCCCCCCAAGTGTTGCCACTCCCTGATGAGGAAGCATTCGAACATTTGAGCCAATGCCACCCATTCTCATTCAAACAACCACAGCACTCAAATCTTTCCTATGAGGACATCAGTTCTTTGAGTGAGGCCCACCCTACTGATCACATTTTTATTGTATTGACTTTTTAAGGACCCTGTTTCTATCCAATCATCTCTCTGTATACTTGTGGATTGGTTCTAGAACCTTCCTCTCTTCCTTCCAGATATCCATATCCACAGATGCTCAAGTCCTTTTTATAACATGCTGTCATAGTTGCATATTACCTGCATTGTATGTGCATATTACCTACGCACACTCTTGGATACATCGATTCAATTCTAGATGACGTATATTACCAAATACAATATGAATGCTCTGTAGATAGCTAGTTCACTGTCTAGGGAATGATCCAAGAAGAGAAGCACTGTGTGTTCAGTGCAGACACACTCATCTTAGGCCTAAATTCTTAGGATACGAGCAAGACACAAGGCAAACAGTGCTCAGATGAGTGCTGGAGGCTTTGAGTCTGTGAGGGGATGTGGAGGCGACCACAGGATTAACTTACACAGCACCTTATTGACGTGGATTCAGCGGAGTGGCTGGAACTGGAGAATTTAAGCTGGAATCACCCCTCCTCCCCGACCAAGCAGTTTGGATCCATGGTTGGTTGGACCTACAGCTGCAAAATACTTGTCCGTAGAGTCTTCTTTTACAATCCTTTGGGGTTAGAACTTCAAATATGAGTTCGAGGGGAGCATAATTCAGCTCACAGCAGTGGCCTCACAAATGACACCTCTTGGCTACTAAGGAATCTAGAGAGCAGAGCTCAGAAGACTAAGAATCTCAAATAAGTACCTAGAGCACTGGAGGCTCAGCTGGGCAGTGCCCTCCCTCTCTAGGGTGACAGAGGAGTCACCCACAAGGTGCTTAGAGGACCACTGGTCAGGGTGAGTGCTTGACCAGGACTGACTTCTACGATCGTGGTGAATTTGAAGCATTTTCACATGAGTAAAGGCAGGCTACCAAGAACACAAACCACAGCATGCTGTGAAGCAGGAAAGAGCATTGGTTTTGTTCAGTCTTAGATCTTGATGACTTGGAAAACCCTGGTGTACAATTAAGGCAGTGAGTCGGTAGCTGTGACTTCAGGCATAATGCTTACAAGATTACTTTAATGTACAAAAGCATTTAGTAATCACCCAGTTGCCTGGCCCCACCTCAAGGCTGATTTTTTTTTAACCCCTTCGGTGCCAGGCCGAAGTTATTGCTACCAAGTTTGCTACACCAATGCAGAAGACATTAAGCTTTTACAGCAGCCTAGAGACCATCAATAGCATTGAGAGATGAGTAATTAGAGTGAGAAAGATAGATATCTTTTATGAATAATTCAACCTATCATTAGGAATTAGAAACTTAAGAGCCCCACCACATGGGCGAGTAAAGCCAAGCCTGCTTTTAACCCACTATAATTTAGGAAACAAGGGGCACAGTTGCCAGTTGTCACTGGGGGTAAGGCTCAAGCATACTTCTCAGTGACAACAACGCTCTCAAAAGGAGGTCACCTAGTTGAGTCAAGCTTTAGATAAACAAAGAAGTAAATTCATTCCTGCCATGGTCTGAAAAGTGATTAAAGCTGGTTCTCCCTTTGTTGTGTTGAACAAATAATCCACCTCTTTATAAGGAAACTGATGACTTTTTTAAACCCACTTGACATATTTGTCTCTCTAGAGAAAAGCATCCTGACCAAGCCACTGTCGCTGACTGCTTCCTCTATCCTCAGGACCCACAGTTTCCTGCTAGTCTACCCTTATGAGACTTCCAAACCCGATCTAGAGCTTTCTAAGGTTGTCAACACTCTATTCTATTCTGTCTCAACAAACCAGTGCTGGTGGTCCCTGGAAGAGTTTGCACACTTTCCTTCCTGCCTGCACTCTGCAAAACGCCCACATTCCTTACCAAACGAAAAGGGGTGTCAGGAATGATGGGAATTTTCATTCAAGCTGGAGGACAAGATTTTGCTGAGTCAATAATACAGCACGTAGCCTTCCCACTACCAAAAACGGATGCGGTGCCATCCAAGTGTGTCTTCCTTTCAGGCTTTTGTGGAGTACCTGGGAAAGGCACTTGCCCAGACTCAGTCTGCAGCCATCAGGGCCTGGCAACCAAGTTCTGACAACCCAGCAAGAGCATTCAGAACACTTCAGGCCTGTCTCTAAAGCCACTGAGTTCTCTTCCACTCTCTCAGGAACCACCCGCCTCCCAATAGCAACGCAGGCCTGGAAACTCAGATGTGAGGCCAGTCTCAAGAGGCAAACACCGAAAATGGCAGACCCACCACCTCTGAAGAGCCTGGATCCTGAGTAACCGCAGAGAGCTGACGCCCACTCCTACCTTTGGTTATCTTAGCTTGTCATTGTCCCAGGGCAGGAGAAAGAAGTTCAGTTTTCCTGTGGTAGGCCACTGAGATGGATCTTTGTCTTCTTGCAGCAGCTGGGTTTATCAGTCTTGATTGCAATAGAGAATTACAGCTGAAACTTTACAGGAGATACTGCTTCAAGCTAAGTTCCTGAGACAGGCCTCAGTAGGCCAGACTGCAGTCTGAATCAGGGTCGCTTAAGCTAAGATTTGTATCACTAAACCCCAGACGAATGCATTTCCTGACCTTCTGAGGAAACAGTAGAATTTCTCAAACCGTCTGGTACTAATTGGTATGTTCTAACTCTAAAAAAGAAAGTAACCTGATAGTAACCAATGAGTTGTTTTCTATTCTTTCTCCCTACCCCAGAGTAACTTTGAAATGGCTGAATCCGACTTTTGGTCTTTGCTTCTGCTTTCCAAAGACCTTTTCTCTGCACAAAACCAACCTCCTGTGCTCACTCCTTCCAAACGCTTTCTGTTTCAAGAGCTGAATTGTTGCCTGACTCGAGAATTACAAATAAAGCCAATTAAGATATTTAAACCAAAAACTGTTGTGACTTTGTGTTTTGACAAGTTGCTGACTTCATTGATAGGATTATTATCAGAGTCAATTATTTGTTTGGATTTATTCACTCAACAAGAATCCTCTCCAAGCCCTCACACGTGTGTTTTTCCGTTGGCTGCCAGTTCACGGCACAATCAGGCAGTGGTGGTAACCGTGAACTTTGGGAGTTGACCAAAGCTTTGTATTCCGGCTCTGCCATGGTCTGCTGTGGGCCTTGGACACATTATTCAACTTCTTTGTTTTTGATTGTCTCACTGTGAAATGGAGGCATTAGTATCCATCTCATAGAGTTGTTACAGTGATATTTAAATGAACGAACTGATGCATGTAAAATACTCTATCTGAAGCCTATCCCAATAAAAGTTTTATCCTTGTAAAGTCAGAGAAAATCTCCAACTGCCCAAATTAAATACGAAATAAGAGTCAAAATTTTAGCTTCAGTTTTATCTTTTGTTGTTGTTGGTGGTGGTGGTGGTTTTTCGAGACAGGGTCTCTCTGTGTAACAGCCCTGGCTGTCCTGGAACTTGATTTGTAGACCAGGCTGGCCTTGAACTCACAGAGATCTGCCTGCCCCTGCCTCCCTAGTGCTGGGTCTAAAAAGCGGTGCTCCACCACTGCCCTGCTTAGCTTCAGTTTTTGATTGCGATATAATTGTGCATATTTGTAGGGTATAATATGGTAACTTGATTTCCATGTATCTAATGTATAATGATCAGATCAGGATAATTAACATAGTCATCACCTTAAACATTTGCCATTTATTTGTAGTTGGGGCATTAAGTCTCTCTCTCTTCCAGATATTTTGAAGTCCTGATGTGGCCTCCTTTGAACATAAGAACTTAGCTTCCTGTCAAAGCATAGCTTTGTATCTCCTGACCAACCTCTCATTCTCCCTTAAAATGAACTAGTTTTTTTTTTTTTTTATTGTTATTTGTTTGTATGAGGTAGGGTTTCACTACATAGCTCAGGCTTCCCTCAAACTCACCATGTAGCCCAGGGTAGCCTCAAACCTGTGGCAACCCTCTTGCCTTAGCCTCCCAAGTGCTAGAATTACAGATGTGGTCTCCACATCTGACCAAAGTGAAGTACCACTAAAAGTAAGTATGTCTGCTGTTGGTGTGGTCACGAGACTCAAATTCAGTGCTGAAAGCAATCAGAGGAATGTGGTCCAAAGCCAGCTCCCAGTGCCCCTTTGGGAAATAGGCATAGTCTGTGACCACATGCTGGGAAACCTCAGAAGTTGAGGAACAGCATAAAGTTACTGGTGAGTTCATTGCAGATTTGGAAGAAGCAATTATAGGTGCCTTCAGCTAGCCCTAATCCTATGTTTCTGCAGAAAACCCTAATCCTATGTCCCTTCAGATAGCCCAATCCTATGTTCCTTCAGCTAGCCCTAATCCTGTGGTCCTTCAGATAGCCCTAATCCTATGTCCCTTCAGATAGCCTTAATCCTATGTTCCCTGGCACCCCGTGGCTCCTTCAGTGGGCTGGGTTATTATATAAATTTGTCTTGCTCTTTACTCTCTCAGAAATCCAACAATGCAAAGACTTGTGTTTATTTATTATTTTTCTATTTGTTTTCATAGCTAGAAAAATATCCGCTGGGCAGGCGATTCCCTGAGAAGATCCTGTCTCCCTCCCCCCCCCCCCCCCCCACACAGAGTTTCTTGAAAGAAAACACAAAATGCCACTGTGAAGGAAGGATGAGACGAGAGAGTTCACTCTCCAGAAACCTGGAGGAAGCGTGGTAGAAAAGTAACACAGGTAATTAAAGGAGCTCCCGGTGAGGATTCAACAGTGCTCCCGCCCCACACCCCTTAAACTCCCGCTCCAGACCATCAACACCGCGCTATCCAAGTTTGGGTTCCCAAAATTTCCTCCTGGGTCCGTTGTCCTGTTCACAGTTATCCACGGCTAATGAACATAAACTTTTATTAGGTGAATAATACAACCCAAAATGGGAGATTGCATTAAAACAGAAAGCTGCTGAATTGCTTTTGGGAAAGTTGTAAAACCCAAAGCAGGTCACAAATAACCCTCTTTGCCTTTTAACAATGCCTGCAGGTCAGACCAAAGAGGAACATTTGAGCAAAAATTTCAGTGCATTAAAAAATGGGGATGTAGCAGCTCCCTACAAAAGCAAGCCAGCCAGGTAGCTGAATGTCTTCCCATTACCAACTAAAAGAACTGCATTGTCCCAGACACCAAGAAAGGTCAGAGTGAACTTTCAAATCCACATCGGAGCTGCTCAGCAATTTGCATAGGATCGAGCCTTTTGTGAGAAAGAAACACCCTGGTTGTGGCTGGAAACTCAGAAAGCCAGGGGCAGACCGGCGCAGCCTCCACTTGGCACTGCCCTGGTGCGATGGGGCAGGTCAGCAACTTTCTGCCTTTGTTCTCAGGGACTGTATGCAGAAGAGGGCTTGGGAACCAGCTGCCCCTGCCGGATTATGGCGTGCAATTTCTGGAAAGTTTTTTGAACATTCTTGGACAAGGTGCAGTCATCATATTTTCTTTTCAAAGAAATGCTTTCTACTTTGGAAGAAGGAAAAATCTGCCGGCTGTCATCTAAAAGTTAGTGTTAAAAGCCAGTGTTCAGTGATTGGCTTTGGAAAGAATTCCCTTTCTACTGTTTCTCTTGTCCTTTTTGCCTCTGAAAAATTATTTGGTGGTGTTGTTGTTAAATTTTGTTTTTGTTTGACATATTCTTGCTATGTAGCCCTGACTGGCCTCAGACTTGTGAGCTCCCGCTTCAGGATCCCCGCTGCTGGGATTAGAGCACACACTACCACACCTATGACAGAAGGAACCCGGCTCACTGTGCCATGTCCCTTCAACACCTCACTCTGCCTAGGAACAAAGAATTTTTAAAATTTTTCTCTACACTGCTTCAGTATTTATGTTCCACCAGGCTGTGAGTCTTTGGGGGGGGGGCATCTTTGAGGGATTTTAGGACTAACAAGACCTTAGGAAAGCTATACAGCAAGGGGAGACTCCAGACCAGATCCTTGCCCAGGGAAGTTCTGCAGGCCTGGAATATCTCCTCAGACTGATGACCTCACCACTATCCTTGCATGGCACTTCAGTCCTGGGCTAGGAAATACCTACTGCTCAGTTCCCGGTGCCATCTACATCCACTTGATTTAATCTTTAAATACATGTAGCAGGCAGTACAATCCATTTCACAGAGAAAGGCCCAGAGAACTTGGTAATTTACCCAAGGGCACACAGCTGGTAAGCTGAAATTCAAATTCCGGGGGCATGACCCCATAGTCTGTGGATATAATCCCTAACTACATCACCTGTGCTAAGATCTGCAGTGTCAAGGGCAGAAGGAATGGTTCTGTGATGCTGGAAGGTCAGGCAAATCCCAGGGGAACTAGGACAAGGCACAGAGGTCCTCACACTCTTCACATCTCATTTTGCAGGCGTCCATCAGGTCCTCTGTGAGCCTCCGGGCGAGATCCACAGGACTGCCAGAGCTGTAAGGAGCGTTGCTCAGGTCTCACTGTGTACTTTCCCAGGATATCATTATCCCCGCAGATCGAGTGCCTCCAGAGGAAGCTGGTCTCAGTCCTTCCAACCAAAGAAGTACGTTCACACTTTCCAAGATTCCTGATTATGTGCCTGAATAGGAAATTTGCTTTCTGATTAATAAGCATCCTTGCCTTTATATTTTTACGGAAAGCATTTGTGCTAATAATAAGATGCTTAATAATGAGATGTCCATCAAAGGAGGGGAAATAGCAATGGGGAAACAATGTCGGACCATGTTTAAATGTCACTGTTAAAAAAATGCCCACTTGAAAGAATTGTGCCTAAATCACTAGGTGTTGCAAAGTAGAGGGTGTTTTTTTTTTTTTCTTTCTCTTATTTTATTTGTGATTTGGGGCTATGTTTGCAATTTTTTTCCCCAAAAGGTCCTGGATCTGGAAGTAGCCAAGCATCAGAATGGCAGAGCTCAGCAGAGCGGCATCACCGCCAAGTCCAGGACAATCTATTTCTCCCTCTGTACCATCCGAACCTTCATCCCTGCATTCACAACCTGACACATGCCAAGCTGCCCAATTCATCCTCGCCTGTCGTTAAAGCGTGCAGCTAAACAGTGGGTTGGAGAATACGCCGTCAAAGCTGTCCAAACACGAACCCAAGTGTATTCAAGAGTCCCAGAGTAGATTCAGGGTGTGGGGCTAAAATGATTCGAATTGGCCAGTGTTCAAAGTGTCATTTAAAAAAATCAGGCACAAAAAAAGGCCGTGCTCATGAAAAGAGCTAGATTGATGGCCGCGAATGCACACAGGCTCGAGTCCTGTGGTTTCTGAGCCCTGGTGGCGCATGCTTCCCCTGCCTTGTTCGCAGGACTTGTTGCCTGGGAAGAGACAACAGCTGAGCTCCTGCTTTGGACAATGCCTGGCTGCAGCCTTTCCCAGCTCCTTTCCCAAAATCCACTCCATATTAGCCAGATCAACTGGTTAGAACAGGCTATGGGCGAATGGAGGGTATATGATTGCTACCCCTAAATGAAAAGTCACTTTGACACATCAATACAATCGTATGAAAGCATTTAAAAGCTAACCACCGCTCTGGTCCGTGAAGAAGAAACAACTCTAAATTTGCCGTGGCTTAACTCAAGGAAGGTTTCTTTCCCATTGGCTCTGCTTGAATGTGTGCCCCCGAGCCGACATGCTGGGGTCTGAATCTCCCTCGTGAGGGTTTGTGAGCTGGGGACTTCAGGAAGCCATCTGGACAGAGCCCTCATGAGGAGATGAAGGTTGTTATTGCACAAGTGGGGTAGCTGTCGTGTGAGGGGGTTCCCTGTAAAAGAATAGGCTGAGCCCTGTCTTGTTCTCTTGTCTTTCTGCCTCCCGCCACAGAACAATTGAGCATGTGGAGCATGAAGGCCCTCATCAGGTGCTTTAGACTTGACACTGAACTTCCCGGCCTCCAGAACTGTAAGAAATAAATACATTTTCTTTATGAGTGACTACCTCTGTGGTAGTGTATCGTAACAACACAAAGTCGAGCTGAGCTCCATCAGACTTCCTGATCACCACTGATTTTAGGGGAGAAGTCACAGTTCTCAGGGGCCAAGGCTGACTGAAGGACCCTCTCTCCAACACCGTTCGACCAATGAGCTTGGTGCACTGGCAAAGAGATAGAAAAATGACACCTTTCTATCTTGCCAATAGTCAGTGGCCAGAATCAGTCATTCGGTCCTGTGGAACCACAGAGAGCTACAACATGCACGACTTAACAACCACAGCACAGGTGCCTGGGTCCCATCTGTAAGAGCAGGTTGGGAGGTGTAACTCTGTCCTTTCTGTAGACTGTGACTTTCACAGTCAGCTCAACCTAGCTGTAGAATTGAGGTAGGAGTCATTGGGATGCAGACCCTGAGGTAGGGTAGCTCTCTGTAGCCTAAAGCTCTATCTTTGGCTAGAGATCCCCATTCTTATCTCAGAAGAGATTTGAATCCCTCATTCATTCCCAGAATAATCAACGTCTTTGCTCATCTTTTTTTTTTTTTTTGTCTAAATTCTCCAGGCTAGAGAAAATACAGAAACTGACTTTGCTGCACCTTTCCCGGTTCAGCTGCCTCTGCATTTGGGTGGGAAAAACAATAGATTCCTGGAGCAGAGTCCCCAGCAACCTGTGTTCTGACTTGCGTCTTAATGCATAAACTCTGCAAAAGGCCTGTGATATCGGCAGTCTCCCCAGCTGCTAAGATCCACCTTCCCAGATCTCCCTGGCTATTTTTAGAATGTAGTCAGATACCGTGATTCATAAAAATAGACATCCGATTAAAAAAGGGTACTGTATTCATTTGATCACTATGTATTTTCTTAATCAACAGCTCCTCCAAACATTTTAGCATAATTTGGGAGGGGCTGGGGGCCATGGGTGGTCTGCTAGGATTAGTTTTTAATCTTCGTCTTCATAAAGGCTTCTTTAGAAGCCTCATCCACTTGGAAACCTCTGCTCCCTGGATAGGAATTGAAAACCATTTGCTCCCCACTGCCCCAGGATTTCGATATTCTGAACCTGTCTCTGTAGTGTTTTTACTTCCAAAGCTCTCCTGCTGCTCTTTAAGTATCCTTTGTCTTTTCTTCTCAATGGAAGGGGGAAGGGGTGATGAACTCAACTAGTTTTGTTTATTTGGAGCCTTTATTTCTCCTTCATTTTGGGGGACAATTTTGCTGGGTACCATATCTGGACAGGATGCTTTGTGAAGATTCTTCTTTCACTGTGTTCCCTGAGAAGGTTGTTTTAAAGGGCTTCTCAATCTTTTTGATGGACTATGTGGACAAAGGCCAGAACTAAACTCTAGAACAGTTGCCTCTAACGTCAAGCTTTGCCTCCCAAGAGGATAGGCCTGTAGAGGGTGGGGTAAGGCCAGGGTTGAGAAGCATTTGAAGACATCACCCTGAACTGTACATAAACAGGACCCACGCCTGCTGGTAGGTATGTGCCAATGGTGACAAGTGTTTCAGCAGCTGTATCGTACCTACAGGTCCTGAGCATCCCTAGTGACGATGGGATATTGTTTCCATTTCAGGAAACCCAGAACAATCCTCACAGGTAGTGGTGAGTGGAATGAAGGGCAGGGTCCTTAAAAATTCCAGCTTGTTATTTTCCACCATGTTAAATAGAAGACAAACCTGATTATCTGGTCACTTCCAGAGGGGCTAATAGAGTCGTGGAGTGGGAGGGCAAAGCAAATCCTTGCATCTGGCCAATGTGTTCATATTCTGGCGTCTTCTGGAGGAGCTGAGAGGAGAGTTGGTAGGGCCTGATACACAGGCAAAGACAAACCACTGTCTGGGGGCCCCTCTGTGTAAACACACTTGTTCCCTAAGAGGGACCACTGCTCATCACGTGCGCTTTGCGGATGAACTCCAGGTCTCTCCACCAGTCACTTTATATTGAAAGGTTCATGCACTGAAGGCAACTGTGACTTGGGCCCAAGAACGGCCTTCTGCTCTGAGGCTTTCTCTGGACACCCCTCCATTGGGAGCTGGGGCGGTTCTCTGACAGGACTGGTGTGCTGGTTTGAGTGAGCACCGTCCTCCGCAGGCTCAGATGTTGGAATACTTGGCCCCCAGCTGGTGATACTGTTTGGGTAGGTTTAGGAAGCATGGCCTTGCTGGAGGACGTATGTCCCTGGAGGTGGTTTGGAGGCTTCAAAGCTACATGCCAGTTTTCACTTCGTTCCTGACTCCTGCTTACAGTTCGAAATGGGAGCTCTCAACTCCCAGCTTCCAGCTCCAGCCCCCATGTCTGCTGCCTGCTGCCATGCTTTCCCCTCCCTTATGGACCCTAACTCTCTGGAACCGGAAGCCCAAATACACTTCCTTCTAGAAGTTTCCTTGATCATAGTGTTTCATCACAGCAACAGAAAAGTAATGCAGCTGCATGGACAAGAAAATGAAGGAAACATCTTTCCATGCTACTTGCTATTCTCATATGTGGATGGAAAGGGTTTACAACTGTTAGTGTGGGGAATTTCCATTCATTCTCTCCTCAGAGGTATAGTCATGCTACTGGTGTGCATGGCGTTGTTTTATTTTTTGTTTTTTTATTATAATAGAACACAGTGAGGAGGAAAAAAAGATTAAACAGAAATGCAACCTTAGGGTCTTAGCTCTTTTAATTTAGTGGGTTCCAAGGTACAGGCTAGGGTGGTGGCCCTAAATTATCCTCCAGGTATAGGGGTCAGTGCTCCTAGGAAGGGGATATGGAGGACCAGGCTGGTGTACAGGTGGTGAGCTTGGAGGAGAGGCGACCAAAGGCACATAACTTCAGAGAAAGACAGCCTTGGGAAGGAGGGACAATCCCAAGCACTCAATCTGCAGGGAGCTGGCAAGCTCCAGAGTCCAAAAGAAGCATCTCCATCCTTCTAGAAGGATGGAGCAGTGGGGTGAGAAGAGTATGGTACAACCACCAGATCCGTGGATTCAGACTCTGAGACACAGGTGCCGATGAGAGGGAGCTGTTGAAGGGGAAAATGTTGGGACATCACCTCTTGTGTTTACTGTAAACCCAAGGGCCTCTCCAGTCAGAAACGTACTGGAGAGTATAAGAGCGCAGCCATCCCCGGGGATTGCAGGCAGCCTACTCGGTGAGCTGGCTTCTAGCTACATTGCAATCACAGAGACAGTAAAGCAGGGCCCGTTCTGACTGACCAGAGTAAGTGGTCTGATCACACAAAAATAATCCCTAGCTGTGGCCCTGGAGGTCAATCCTGGGGCCAGTCAGAGAGCCAAGTCAGGACTGCAGGCTGTGAAAGGCATCAGGGCTCTGTGAGCTAATAGAAGGACACTAGATGAAGAACAAGAACCCAGGAGAAGAGAAGGACAGTGAGGAGGATGCTGTTGTAGGTGAAAATAAAGTAGGCTTTCGGTGGGGCCCAAGAGCTGCCTGCCCTCTTCTCTTTCTGTGGACATATATGCATGTGTGTGCATTTGCCTGTGGATACCAGAAGTTGAAGTCAAGGGTCTTCCTCAATCGATTTTTACTCCATTTATTTCTTATTTTTTTTACATTTATTTATTTATTATGTGTGTGTGTCATGGCACAAGCCTTTAATCTCAGTTCTCTGGAGGCAGAGTTAGGAAGATCTTTGTGAGTTCAAGGCCACCCTGGGCTACTAAACAAATTCCAGACTAGTCAGGGCTATATAGTGACAACTCATCTAATATATATGTATATATATATATGTATGTATATTAGTTGTAAAGCAAGTACGTATGTATGTATGCATGTATATGGTAGTCATAAAGCAACTATGTATGTATGTATGTATGTATGTATGTATGTATGTATGTATTCACTATCACAGTGCTGAAAATAGAACCCATAGCCTAACATGTTAAGATAAGCATGATAGTGCACACCTGTAATCTCAAGACTTGGGAGGTACAGGCAGGACAATCAAGAGTTCAAAAAACCAACATTAGTTATATAGCAAGTTCAAGGCAAGCCTGGGCTATATGAGATAAAACAAAACAGAACTAATAAATCAAATAAACTTTTTTTTTTCCCTAAAATTGGTATCACTTTAGCTTTGGTCTTTAGGGGTAGTGAGTGGTCTTTCAGTATATTTCAGAGCTCTGTGTGGACA
>CABHPQ010136556.1:0-29684 GCA_902168405.1 Peromyscus aztecus
TCTCTCACATCTTGCTTCTCCTGGTGGCAGCTCACAATGTCTCCTGTCCCTGCCTTTCTCCTCTCTCTCTCTCTCTTGTATCTCCTGCCTGGCTCCATTCTGCCCTGCCATAGGCTGATGCAGCTTTATTTATTAACCAATTGGAGCAACACATATTCACAGCATACAGAAAGACATCTCACAGCAGGCAGGTCATTCCACTGTTCTTCTGACTGGTAAGGACTATACCTGGACCTCTAGAGTCTTCCTGAGTTATGGGGAAGGGCTGGCCATTGGGAGGACAATGAGTTTGGAGGGGTTGGGTGGCAGAGTGGGTCTTGGGGGAATAGAATCCAGGGGTGAGGGTAGTCCAGCTGGCAGGTGGGTTGACGGGTGAGGACTGCACCAGAGCAGTGGAATTCCACTGCAGTTGGGGGGAGGTCCCAGCAGCAGTGCCTGTGCTAAGGTAGGTGGGGGGAGGGCCAAGGGATGTGCCCTGAGGATAAGGTTCTGCAGAGAGGGGCAGCTGGCAGGGAGGCACATCACTCACTTGTTCTTCCAATTGGTGTGAACTGTCTGGCTTACTCTTTTGAACCTTATACAGTATATTCACAATGAGTGCTGGGTTATAGGCATGAACCTCCCATAGTCTAGGCACCATGAGTACTGAATTATTGGTGTGCATCTCCAGTTTACATGCACAATAAGTGGTGGGTTACAGACATGAACCTCCCACAGCAAATGCACACTGCATGCTGACTGTTTGAAGTGCTGCACAGAACATTCATATTAAGATCTGGGTTATACGCAACAGCTTCACACAGTATATGCAGAGTGGATGCTCATTTACAGCCATGAGAGCAGTATAGCAATGCTTCATAAATGCTGGATTATAGGTGTGGGACTCACAAGAATTATGCTTCATGAGTTCTGTATATAGGCATCAGCCTCTCCCAATAAATACTGGGTGCTGGTTTACTGTTTTGAGCCACACACAGTACAATCACAATAAGTGCTGTTTATAAACATGAGCCTCTTACATAACATGTACCATGACTGCTGCCTTAATGGTGTGAGTCTCCAACAGTACATAAAACATGAGTGCTTGTTTGGTAACAGGCATGCATTACCAGAGTACTTGTACCATGAGTGATGCATTATATGCATGAGCCCTTCACAGTACATACATGATGAGTTCTGACTTATGTTTAGGAATCTCACACAGTAAATTCACAATGAATATTGTGTTATAAGAATGAGCCTTCCATAGTACATGCACCATGAGTGTTGTGTTAAAAGTGTGCATTCCCAGAGTACATGCACCATGATTTTTGTGACACAAGCGTGAGAATCACAGTACATGCTCCATAAGTGTTGGGTTTTACTTATGAGCATCCCAAAGTGCATGCACTATAAGTACTGGTATACAAGTGTCAGCCTATCACAGTACATGAACCACAAATGAAAAGTTGTATGCCTGAGTCTCCCACACTATATGCATTGTGAGTGCTGGCTTACTGTATGGAATCTTGCATAGTATGTTCATAATGAGCTATCAGCAATAGCTTACAACATTACATGCACAATTAATGCTGCATAACTTGTGAGAGTCTTCAGAGTATATGCACCATGAGTGCTCGGTTACACTCCCACAGTAAACATACCATGTTTACTGTGGGTGTGAGACTCCCACAGTAAACATACCATGAGTGCTTGATTTGTGGTGTGAGTCTCCCAGAGTGCATTCACAATTAGTGCTGGGTTATAAATACAAGCTCCCCACAGTAAATGCACCGTGAGTATTGGGTTAATGATATTAGTATCCCATAAGACATAAACCAAGAATTCTGAATTTGAAGTGTGTAACTATAGAGTAAGTGTACCATGAGTGAGGTATTAAATGTGTGAGCCTCCAACAGCAGTAAACGCAGCAGGGATGCTGGCTAACTGTTTTGAGTCACACACAGTACATTCGCAATGAGTGCTATGTTATAAACAGGTGTAACATGAATCTTAAAAGAGCTTATTAATAAAAAACCCAGTGCCAGATATTGGGGTGAAAACTGAAAGATCAGAGAAACAGAAGGAACCACAGCCAACCTCACCTCACCAGCTCCTCAGCTGATCCTGTTTTCACAAATCCTCAGACTGAAAGCCTCTGAGTCCTCACTCCTGAGGGTCTCAGTTGAGCTGCTGCTAAAAAGCCTCTAGTTCCTGATTCTCATGCCTTATATACCTTTCTGCTTCCTGTCATCACTTCCTGGGATTAAAGGTGTGTGTCCTTCCCAAGCAAAGACATGAGATCTCAAGTGCTGGGATTAAAGATGTGTGCTACCATGCCTGGCTCTGTTCCCAGTGTGGCCTTGAATTCACAGAGATCCAGATGGATCTCTGCCTCCTGAGTGATAGGATTAAAGGCGTGTGTGCCACCATTGTCTGGCCTCTATGTTTAATCTGGTAGCTGGCTCTATTTTCTCTGATCCCCAGATAAGTTTATTAGGGTGCACAATATATTGGGAGACACATTATATCACCACAAACAGGAGCATCCCACAGTACATGTGCCATGAGTGTTGGCTTACTGTTTGTAATCTAGCATTGTATATTCATGATGAATGCTGGGTTATAGATATGACCTACCACAATCAGGCATCATGAGTGCTGTCTTACTGTATTAGGTCATGCATAGTACATTGATATAAATGGCTGGGTTAGTGGTGTGAGTCTCCCAGTGTACATAAAACATGAGTACTGGGTTACAAGTGTGCAACTACAGAATATATGCATCATAAATGATGTGTTCTAGGCATGAGTCTCCAGCAGTACATGTACCATGAGTTCTGGCTTACTGCTTATAATCTAGTGCTGTATATTTGTAAGCAATGCATGAACCTCTCAAGGTATAGGCACCATGAATGATGTTACCCTGTTTGAGTCACGCACTGTACATTGACACAAGTGTGCTGGGTTAACGATATGTGTCTCCTACAGTACATAAATCCTAAGTCCTGAGTTCTTCTCATGCATCTCTAGAATATGTACACCATGAGTGTTTTGGAATATACATTCCAAACTGTACATTTACACATTTACACAGGAATTTAGGCATGAGACTCACACAGTAAGCACAAGCACGAGTGCTCCATTACAGACATGCATCACCTGAGTTCATTCACAAGGAGTGCTGAATTATAGACATGAGCCTTACACAATACATACTCCTTGAATACTGGGTTGAAAGCATGTGCCTCAAACATGGTTTGTATCATGAATGCTGGTTTGCTGTTTTGAATCTCACACAGTACATTTACAATGAGTGCTGGGTTAACCTGAGCCTGCTGTGGGATGATCTGTATGTCAAATTGCTCTGATTGGTCAATAAATAAAACACTGATTGACCAGTGGCCAGGCAGGAAGTATAGGCGAGAAAGGAGGAGAAGAATTCTGGGAAGTGGAAGGCTGAGGTGGAGACACTGCCAGCCACTGCCATGACAAGAAGCATGTGAAGATGCCGGTAAGCCATGAGCCATGTGGCAAGGTATAGATTTATAGAAATGGATTAATTTAAGATATAAAAACAGTTAGCAAGAAGCCTGCCATGGCCATACAGTTTGTAAGCAATATAAGTCTCTGTGTTTACTTGGTTGGGTCTGAGCGGCTGTGGGACTGGCGGGTGACACAGATTTGTCCTGACTGTGGGCCAGGCAGGAAAACTCCAGCTACATGAGCCTTTCACAGTATGAGCCCAAGGAATGCTGTGTTAATAATGTGAGTCTCCCACAGTACATTAAAGATATATTGGGTTATAAGCTTGTGTTTCCAGAATATGTGCACCGTGAAGGATGTGTTATAGACTTGAGCCTCTCACAGAACATTAATGCTGACAATGTTTTGAGTCATGTAGCACACACTCACAATGAGTGCTGAGTTATAAACATGAGCCGCCCACAATACATGCACCACAAGTGCTGGGTTAGTTGTGTGAATCTCTAGCAGTACATAAACCATGGGTTTTGAATCACCAGCATGCACATCAAAAGTTTGTGCACTGTGATTGCGGGCTGACAGTTTTGAATCTAGAGCGCTACATTCACAGTGGGTGCTGGATTATAGGAAGGAACATTGTACAGTAAATGCAAGCAGCACATGAGTGTGCTTTGTTACAGGCCTGTGTCTCCCAAGCACATTAACAATGAGTACTAGGTTATAGGCATAAGAGTCATACTATATATACGTGCACCATAAATACTGTATTACAGACCTTTATCTTCCAATTATATGCACAAGGAGTTCTGGGTTATAGGCAGGAACATCACATAGTACATGAACTGTTGAGTTCTGGCTTACAATTCATAATCTATCACTGTACATTAACAACAAATTTCTGGGTTATAGGCATGAGCCTTCCATAGTACAGGCACCATGAGTGCTGGCTTACTGTTTTGAGACTCACACAGTACAATCAGAGTGAGTGCTGCATTATAGATATAAGCCTCCCACAGTATATTTTCACCATTCTTGCTGGCTTAAAGAGTATTGCACAGTTCATTCACAATGAATGCTATGTTATGGAAATGAGCATTCCAAAGTACCTGTGCCATGAGCATTAGTTTACAGGCTTGTGTCTCCAGAGTACATGCAAAATGAGTGTTGGATTAAGCCATGAGACCACCATAGAACGTGTACAATTGATTCTGAGTTTTAGGCATAAGCCTCCCATAGTACACTTACAATGAGGGCCAGCTTATTGTTTTGAGCTACTCACAATACATTCACAATGACTACTGGATTAGAAGCATGAGCTTCACAAAGAACGTGCACTTGAGTACTGGCTCATGGTTTGGGTCTCACACAATACATTTACAATGAGTGCTGGATTACAGGCTTGAGCCTCACCCAGTACATGCACAATTAATGCTGGCTTTCTTTATTGAGTCTCACACAATGCATTTACAATGAGTGATGTTTAATAGGCTTGAGCCTATGAGATTACATTTACCATGAGTGCTATGTTTGCTAGGGTTATCCTCATGCAGTATGTGCACTATGAGAGTTGGCTTACCGCTATAAGACAACCAAAGATCATGTAGCATGAATCCTGGTTTATAGGCACGAGCCTGCCACAGTATATGTACCATTATTGTTGACTTACGGTTTTGAATATTGCCCACTAAAGAAAGTGCTGCATAGGTTTGCAGGCTATTGACTCACACTGTCAATACACTATGAGTACTATGAATATATTTGTAATATTACCGCAGGATAATCACCATGAGCGCTGGCTTACTGTCATGAGCCCACAATAGAATTTGTGCCATGAATCTTGCATTATTGGCCTAAGACTTTCACAGTACATGCATCGTGAGTGCTGGGTTACAGTCATGAGCCCACCACAGCACATATACAGTAGATACTTGGTTATTGGCATAAGTCCACCACAGTACATATGTCATGAGTGCTTGGTTACAGGTGTGAATCCCACACAGTGAATTCACAAAGAGTATTGTTTTGAATCTTGTGCAGTACATTCACAATGAGTGCTGGGCCCTAGACATGAGCCCACCACAGTATGTGCTCTATGAGTGCTAGGATTACGGGTATCTTCCTTCCAAATTACATGCATCATGAGTGCTGGGTTAACCCATGAGCCACCATAGAACATGCACCATGAGTCCTGGGTTATAGGCCTAATCCTCCCATAGTACATGTATCATGAGTGCTGGGTTGCAGCTATGAACTGTCTATACTATATTCACAATGAGTGTGTTATAATTGGTTTTAGTTTTGAATGGTACATTCATAATGAATGCTTGGTTACAGTCATGAGCCTACTAGAGTCATGTGTGCAAAGAGTACTGGCTTACATTTTGAGTCTTTCAGAATACATTAGCAATGGGTGCTGGGTTATAGGCATGAGATTCCTAAGTATATGCATCACAGGATTCATATTACAGGGTCCATCATTGGCTCATGTCTGTAAGCCAGCACTCATGGCACATGTACTGTGAGAGGATGACCCTTGTAACCCTAGCACCCATGGTACTTGTACTCTGGTAGGCTAATGGCTATTAACAAGGACTTATGTGAAAGGTCTGTGAGAGCCTGAAACAATAAACCAGTATGGTTTGAGGCCCACCAATGCCTGTAACCCAGTACTCATGGTGCGTGGTCTCTTTAGACATGTGCCTGTAAATGCAGCACTCATGGTACATGTACAGTGGGAAGCCAATGCCTATAACCCAGCATTCATTGCAAATTCACTGTTTGTTACCAAAAGCAGTGAGCCAGAGCTCATGGTACATAAATTGTGGGGGGCTCATGCCTATAACCCAACTTTAATTGTGCATATGGTGTGGTAGGCTCACGGCTGGAAACCTGCACTCATTGTGCATGTACTGTGGGAGGCTCTGGCCTATAACCCAGTACTCATGGTGCATGTATTACGTTGTGATCATGGCAGTGAGCCATCACTCATGGTGCACTACAGGAAGATGACAAATGTATTCCTATCACTCATGGTGAATTTACTCTGAGGCTCAAGCCTATAACCGAGCACTGATTGTGAATGTTCTCTGGAGACACGCAACTATGGAGCACTCATGGGGCATGTATTGTGGGAGTCTCATGCTCTTACTACAGCAATCATTGCAAATGTAGTGTTCTAGACTGAAAACAGTAAGCCAGCTCTCATAGTACACATACAGTGGGATGCTCATGTCTATTAACAAGCACTCATTGTGAACATATTGTTGATACTAAAAATAGCGAGCCAGTACTCATGATGTGTTTATTGTGAGAGGCTCACGCTGAATACACATTATTCAGGGAACATGTACTGTTAGGGGCTCAAGCCTGTAAATGAGAACACATTGTGCATGTATTCTGAAGACACACCCCTAAAACACAGTATTCGTGGTGCATATACTAGGGAGGCTCATGCTGTAACTCAGCTCTCATGGTGAATGTACATTGTGAGGCTCAAAACAGTAAGCCGACACTCATGGTGGATGTGCTGCATAAGCCTCAGCCTGTGACCAGGAACTCACTGTGCACATACTCTGGAGACACATGCCTGAAACACAGCACACAAGGTTCATGTACTTGGAAGGCTCATCCCTATAATCCACTGTTCATGGTAAATGTCCTATGGTAGGCACATGCTTATAACCCAGCACTTACAATAGATGTACTGTGGTAGGATCATAATAATTCCAGGATTTATGACGAATGTCCTATGGTAGACACATGGTTATAACCCATAACTCATGATGCATACACTGTGGGAAGCTCATGTCAGTTACATAGCACTCATTTTGAATGTTCTTTGAGAGACAATGCAAAACGGTAAGCAAGGCCCATGGTGCATTTACTGTGGGAAGTTTCATTCGCTTAACCCATCACTCATAGAGCACATACTGTGTCAGGTTCAAGTCTGTTATTAAGAACTCATTATGATATACTCTGGAGAAACACACCTCAAACAGTATCATGGTGCATGAACCTTGGAGGCTCATGCTTATAAGCCAGTACTCATTATGAATGTACCATGCGAGACTCAAATCAGTAACCTAGCATTTATTGTGTATGTACTGGGGTGTGCTCTTGCCTAACACCCAACATTCATAGGATTTGTATTTTGGTAGGTTTATTGCTGTAACCCAGCAAACCATGGTGCATGTATTGTGGATGGCTCATGTTTGTAAACCAGCACTCATTATACATGTAGTATAAAAGACTTGAAACAGTAATCCAGCAAATCATGGTGCATGTCCTGTGGGAGGCTCTTGCCTATTACCCACCACACATTTATATTTACTGTACAGTCCTCTAAACAGTAACCCCACACTCATATTACTTATTCTGTGGAAGGCTCATGCCTACAAAGTAGCACTCATTGTAAATGTACTGTGAGGTGTTCAAAATGTGAAACTAGCACTTGTGGTAATGTGTGGGATGCATGAACTATGGGAGGCTCCTGCCTAAAACCCAGAATTCAGGGTGCATGGTTTTTAGCGAGCTCATGACTTAAGCAAGTACTCATGGTACAGATACGGTGGGAGGCTGACACCTATATACCAGTACACATGGTGCATGTACTGTAGGATGATCTAGCATGTATTGCTATCACTCATTATTCATTTAATTTGAGAGGCTAATGTTAATGTAATATGAAAAAACTAAAACAGCAAGCCAGGCCTCAGGGTGCATGTATTCTCAGAGGCTAATGACTATACCCAGCACTAATTTGAATGTACTGTGTGAGACTCAAACCAGCATCCCAGCCCTCATGGTGTAGACACTCTGGTGGGCTCATGCTGGTAACCCTAATAAGTTATGCGTGTACAGTGGTGGGTTCAAGGCTGTAACACAACACCCATGATGCACTATGGGCGGATGGCAAATGTATTTCTACCACTCAGCGTACATTTGCTTCGTGATGGTCAAGCCTGCAGCCCAGCACTCATTGCTCATGTGCTCTGGGGACTCACACCTGTAACACAGGACTCTTGGTGCATGTACTATGGGAGGACGGCATTTGTAGTCTTAACACTCATGGTACATGCACTGTGATAGGTGCGTGTCTGTTACCCAGCACTCCTTGCGAATGTGCAGCAGAGGACTGGAAGCATGAGTGCTGGGTAACAGGCCTGAGCCTCACACATCACATGCATCATGATTGCAGGCTTACTGTTTACAGTCATGCACAGTGTATTTATACTGAGTCCTGGGCAAAGGGCAAAAGCATCTCAGAGTACAAGCACAGTGAGTTACAGTAGGACTACAGGTGACTTCCTCTGGCAGGACATGCATAAGAGCTGGCTTTTATCCATGAACCACCATAGCAATCACACCATGAATCCTGGTTTATGGGCATGAGATTTCCACAGTACATGCACCAGGAGTGCTCAATTACAGGCATATATATTATGAGTTTTCAGGACATTGAGTTTTTGGTTACATGTCTAAGGTACACACAGTACATGCTCCATGTATGCTGGATTATAAGCTTGAGCCTCTTACAATAAATTCACAATGAGTCCTGTCTTATTGTTTTGAATCTTACACAGTATATTCACAATGAGTACTGAGTTTCACACAATACATGCATCATGAATGCTGGCTTACTATTGTGAATCTCACACAGTATATTAGCAATGAGCTTTGGGCAACAGGCATGAACCTCCCACAGTATGTACACCATGAATTCTGTGTTAGAGGTGCTCATCTCTAGAGTCCATACACCATGGTTACTGTATTATACACATTTCATTCACTATGAGTGCTGGGTTACAGGTTTGAGTCTCACATAGTACATGCACAATGAGTACTGGTTTACTGATTTTGAATTTACTCACAAAGTAAATTCAAAATGCGTCCTGGGCAATAGGCTCATACCTACATGTACCATGAGTGCTAGGATTACACTGGTCATTCTCTCACAGTACATGCACCATGAATGGTGGCTTACAGCCATGAGCCCTCCATAAAATATGCACCATCAATCTTGGGTTATAGGCGTGAGCCTCCCACAGTACACATACTATGAGTGCTGGCTCACTGTTTTGAGTCTTGCTGCATACATTAACAATGAGTACTGGGTTATAAATATGAACTTCAACAGTACGTGGACCATGAATCCTGGGTTAAAGACATGGACATCTTACAGTAAACGTAATATGAATGCTGGCTTACTGTTTTCAGAATCGCACAGTATAGTACATTCACAGTGAGTGATGGGTTTTAGGCATCAGCCTGGCACAGTGCATGTACCATGAGTGTTTCATGACATCAGTGTGTTTACAGAGTAGGTGAACAGTGAGTTCTTAGTTGAAAGCTTGAGCTTCACACAGGAAACGCACCATGAGTGCTAGGAATATGTTTGTCACACTCCCAAAGTACATGCACTATATGTGCCGGTTATGGTTCTGAGGGTTGTAGAGCATGTTCATAATGAATGCTGGGTTATAGGCATGAGCCTCCCAAAGTACCTGTAGCATGAATGCTGGCTTACTGTTTTGAGTCTCATACAGCATATGACCCATGAGTGTTGATTTACAGGGGCCCATCTTCAGATTACAATGAACAGCAAGTGCTGGGTTACAGGTACAGAGCTTACATTTTACGTTCAAGATGAGAGCTGGCTTACTTTTGAACCTCACATAGTATGTTCACAATAAGTGATAGGCAATAGGCATGAGTCCCCCCCCAAGTTCATGCACCCTAAGTGCTACATTAGTCTCCGATGGTAAACGCATCATGAGTGCTGTCTTAGTGTTTTGAGTCTCATACAGTATATTCACAATAAGTTCTGGGTTATATGCATGACTCTTGCACAGTACATGCACCATGATTGCTACGTTACAGCTATTCATCTCCAGATATAAGTATAGTGAATGCTGGGATACAGGTGTGAGCCTCAAATAGTGTATGCACCATGAGTGCTGTCTTAAGTCATGAGACTGACATAAGCATTCACCATAGATCCTAAGTTTATGCATGAGCCTCCCACAGTCCAAGTACCATGAATGTGGGATCACTGCTTTGAACCCTATGTTCATAATGTATGATGGGCTATAGACAAGAGTCTCCAACTGGATATGCACAATGAATTGCGGGGTTACATAAATGAGTCTACCAAAGTACATGCCCCATGAACACCAGATGTTAGGGAAGAGTTCACCAGAGTATGTAGACCATAGGTATTTTGAGTCTAGCACAGTATGTTCACAATGACTGCTGAATAATAGGCATGAATATCACTCAGTACACACACTGCAGTGTGGAGTTATAGATGCCTGCCTCCAGAGCACATTCACCATCAGTACTGTGTTACATACCTGAGCTCCACAAAGTACATATAATGAGTGCTGGCTCAGTATTTTGATCACAGCACATTCATAGTGAGTGCCCTGTAATAGGAATCAGAGTACATGTACCATGAGTTCTGAGATTACAAGGATCCTTCTGCTCCAATACCTGCACCATGAGTGTTGGTTTATAGCAACAAGCCCACCAGAGAACATGTACCATGAATTCTGAGTTATAGACATGAGTTTACCACAGTACCTGTGCCATGAGTGTTGCATTACAAGTGTCTTAGCTGCAGAGTAAAATGTGCAATGAATTCATGGTTCTAGCTTACTGTTTTGATTCTCATACATTTTATTAACTATGAATACTGGGTTATGTACATGAGCCTCTCAAGTACATGCACCATAAATTTTGTGTTACAGGAATGTGTGTAAGATGAATTGCTGAATAGTCTTATTAATAAAAAACCAGGAGCCAGATACTGGAGTGAAAACTGAAAGATCAGAGGGATAAAACAAGCCACAGCCAACCTTATCTTACGAACTCCTCAGCCCCCAGAGAGAGCTACTTCCTGTATACTCATGTCTATATACCTTTCTGTGCTCTGCCATCTTACTTCATTTCTCCACTCAGTTTCATTACTTCCTCATTTTTCCCAGCTCTATCACTTCCTGTCTATCTGTACAGACCTCCAGACCTCTATGGTTAACTAGCACTGGGATTAAAGGTGTGTGCTACCACGTCTGGCTCTATTCCCAGTGTGGCCTTGAACTCACAGAGATCTGGATGAATTTCTGCCTCCCGAATGGTAGAATTAAAGGCATGTGCTACCATTGCCTGACCTCTATATTTAATATAGTGGCTGGCTTTTCCCCCAATCCCTAGATAAGCATTATTGGGGTACACAAATATCACATTTCCCCTTTTATTGTCTAAAATAAAAAATTATAACTAATATAAGAAAAGATATATACAATAAATACAATAACTATATAAAATATATACAGGCAATAAATATATCAATAAGGTCTTGCTGTGGGATGTTCTGTATGTTAAATGTGTTGCTCTGATTGGTTAATAAATAAAATACTGATTGACCAGTAGCCAGGCAGGAAGGATAGGCAGGACAAGGAGAGAAGAGAATTATGGGAACAGGAAGGCTGGGGCAGAGAGAGACGCTGCCAGCCACCATGATGAGAAGCAACATGTTAAGATACCTGTAAGCCACGAGTCACGTGGCAACTTATAGATTAATAAAAATGGGTTAATTTAAGATATAAGAACTAGATAACAAGAAGCCTGCTGCGGCCATACAGTTCATAAGTAATATAAGCGTCTGAGTGATTATTTTATAAGTGGGCTATGGGACTGTGGGGGCTTGGCAGGAGCTGGAGAGAAAAACTCCAACTACAATGTCTAATCTATTTGCATTTGAAAAATTCATCAAAAATATTCCATTATCTATCCTATTTTGGTGAATCCAAAGGACTGTATCTATTTTACCTTCTATCCTAATTTGCATTACCAAAACTATCTTTTGATGTCTTTCAAACTTATACACTTTACACCTCTTTAATTTGTTTCTTTTCTGAATTTGTTTACAAGGAAAACTTTAACTAATCTTCAACTCCCTCAGAGACCTGAGAAGGAAATAAATAAACAGTTAAATAAATAGTTAAATGAATGGTTAAACAGGAAGTACAAACAAGTGACTTCCAAAAAATGTGAGTTATGATAGAAACAGCCAGGTGCCTGAACAGTTACCTGAGGTTTCTCTGCAACATTGGGGTACCTATCTTTGGCCTACAGGCTCAGTGTATCTGACAGACCCATCTGTGCAGCAGGATTTTCTAAAGAGCCTTCCTACCTTGTCTTGGCAAGGATCAGCAGTCCTTTCTTTTATATCCTGCTTGTCCATTTTGGACAGCATACTGTCAGCAGTCAAAGCAAGGGCATTTTTTTTTTTACCCAGTGGCTAACTTTTGCCATAATGAAAGTAAACTGCATATGGAGTTTCTTCGATGCCCATCATCTTCTTTGAAGTTAATCAGTGTTGCCAGGAGCAGACGTGTCTCATTGTCCAGAAAGTCTAAGTTTTAAAACATTTTAAATGCCATATTCTGCAAATCTTTGAAGTGTTTGAAGATTACTTACCTAATTGAAATATACCTTTATATATCTAAAAACTTAACTAACATGATTATAAATTTGATTATCATGGATGACTAATTTTTATATAGAAAAAAGGAAGTGCTAGGGGATATCTTTCTGTATGCTGTGATTATATGTTGTTTTCATTGGTTAATAAATAAGCTGCTTTGGCCTGTGGCAAGGCAGCTGAGGCAGGTGGGAAATCCAAGAAAAGAGACAGGAAAGAGAAAGGTGGAGTCTGGAGGGAGATGCCAGCACCTCCAGGAGAAGCAAGATGTGAAAGTCCCAGTAAGCCATGACCACGTGGCAACTTATAGATAAATAGAAATGGGTTAAGTTATAAGAGCAAGCTAGCAAGAAGTTGGTCATAGGCCATACCATTAAGCCTCCGAATAATTATTTTATAAGTGGCTGAGGGACCAGAGGAACTCAGGACCTGAGAAAACTTATGGCTACACATGTGTTTCCAGAGAAAATGCAAGATGAGTTCTCAGTTACTTTCCCGTATTTCATACAATTCATGCTCCATATGTTCTGAGTTATAGGCATGAGAAATCAACAGTAAGTGAACCATGAGTACTGGCTTTACTGTTTTTCGTGACACAACAAATTCACAATGACTGCTAGGATTACAAGTGTCATCTTCCCACAATACATCCACCATGAGTGCTAGCAGACAGCCATGAGCTGAACATAGAACATACCTATGAATCCTGGATTCTTGTCATCAGCCTCTCACAGTACCTGTCCTGGTTTATTGTTTTGAGACTCACAGAGTACATGGACCATAAATTCTGATTTACAGGTGTCCGTCTCCAGATTATAATGAGCAGTGAGTGCTGGATTATAGGCATCTGTCTTCAGATTATAATGAGGAATGAGTGCTGGATTACAGGCATGAAGTTACCACAGTACATTCAAGATGAGCTCTGGCTTACTGTTGTGAATCTTATATAGAATGTTCACAATAATTACTGGGTAATAGGAATGAGCCTCTCAAGTACCTGCAACATGAGTGCTATATTACAGGCTTGCAACTCCAGAATACAAGCACACTGGGTGCTGGATTACAGGCTTGAGCTCAATATAGTACATGAATCATGATTGCAGGCTTACTGTTTTCAGTCTAGCATAGTACATTCAAAATGAATACTGGGTAATAAGCATGGGCCTACCACAATACAAGTATCATGAGTGCTGGTTTACATCCACGATCTCACCATAGTACATATACCTTGAATCCTGCTTTTAGGCATGAACATTCCACAGTACATGTACCATGAGTGGTAGTTTCCTGTTTTGTGACTAACACAGTACATTCTTAATGAGGTAACAAGTAATAGGCATGAGTTTCACATAGTATATGCTCCGTGAGTGCTGACTTACAGATGGGCATCTCCAGAGTCTATGCACCATGGTACTATATTATATGTATGAACCTCACAAAGTACATTCATCCCGAGTGCTGCCTTACAGTCTTGGGTCTCAAACAGTACATTCACAGTATGTGCTCATTAATAGCCATGAGTGTACCACAGTACTTGATGCTAGGATTACAAGAGTCAACTTCCTATAGTACACCCACAGCTAGATAACAGTCATGAGCCTACCACAGAACATACACCATGGATCCTGGAATATAGGTATGAGCTGTCCAAAGTACATGTACCAGAGTGCTGATGTTCTGTGTTGAATCTCTAACAGTACATGCATGGTGAATGCTGTATTACAGGTATCTGTCTCCAGAGTAGAAGGCCCAGTGAGTGTGGGATTGTAGGCATAAAACTGTCAAGTACATGCAAGATTAATGCAGGCTTACTGTGTAGAGTCTCACACATTACACACACCTTTAGTACTTGGCTATAGGCATGAGCTTCCCAAGTTTTCCCAACCATGAGTCCACTATAGTATGTGCACAGTGAATGTTGCGTTATTTGTATTAACCTACCACAGTACATTTACCAGGAGTGCTGCATTATAGGCATGAGGAGTCTGTTCACTATGAGCAGGGTTACAGGCATGGGCCTCACTAAGTACTCATGATTTCTGTGTAATAGGCATGTGCCTCACAATATGTGCATCATGAGTGCTGGCTTTATGTTTTGACTCACACAATATATTCAGAGTGAAAGCTTGGAAACAGGAATGAGCATCCCATTGTATGTATACCACAAATGCTAGGATTACAGGTGTTATCCTTTCACAGAACATTCACCACGAGTGGCAGCTTACAGTCATGATTTCACCATAGAACATACACCATGAGTCCAGGGTTATAGGCATGAGCCTCCCACAGTATATGTAATGCGAGTGCTGGCTTACTGTTTTGAGACTTATATAGGTGTCCAGATCCAGAGTGGAAGCACAGTGAGTGTCAGGTTACAAGTATGAGGCTGTCACGGTACATGTAAGAAGAGTGCTGTCTCACCGTTTTGAGTCTCACACATTACTTTCACTCTGAGTGCTGGGTAATAGGCATGTTCCTCCACAATACATGCATCACGAGTTCTGGCTTTCTGTTTTGAGTCTTACACAACACATTCAAAATGACTGTTGGGTAATAAGCATGACTATCCCACAGTATGTGCACCATGAGTGATAGGATTAAAGGTGTTATTCTCCCAAGTTACTGGTATCAGGAGTGCTGGCTTATAACCATGAGCCCACCACAGTATGTGCACAATGAATGTTGGGTTATATGCATGAACCTACCACAGCACACATACCAGAAGTGTTGCATTATAGGCAGCTAGAGTCTATTCACTATGAGCAGGGTTATAGGCATGGGCCTCATCAAGTGTGTGCATTGTGAGTGCTGGCTCACTGTTCTGAGTCTTGCATGGTACATTCTCAAAGAGTATTGGGTAATTGGAGTGCTTCTAACAGAGTACATGGTTAGGTTTAAGGTTAGGGTTGGGATTAGGTTTAGGTTTGGGTTAAGGTTACGATTAGGTTTAGGTTTAGGTTTAGCATTAGTATTAGTTTTAGGGTTAGGATTAGGGTTAGGTTTATTAGGTTTAGGTGTTATAGAACTCAGGGTTAGAGTTAGCATTAGGGTTGGGTTAGTTTTAGTTTTAGGTTTGGGGTTTGGTGACTTCAAGAACTCACGATTACAGTTAGATTTAAAGTTAGAGTATGAGTTAGTGTTTGGGTTTAGGGTTGGCATAAATAGGGCTAGCTTCTGCATTAAAACTAGGGTTAAGTTTAATTGACTTCTGGAACTTGGGGTTAGAATTAACCTTAGGTTTAGGGTTAAGTTATGATTAGGGCTCAGTTTAGGTGAGTTCTAGAACTCAGGTTTAGGGTTAGTGTTAGGATTGGGTTAAGGTTATAACTAAGGTGAAGTGATTTCTGGAATCAGTTGTTGGGATGGTTTGCTGGTAGAGTGAGAGTTGGGTTAGGGTTATGTGACTGCTGGTACTCAGGGTTAGGGTTAGGGTTTGGGTTTAGGTTTTGGTTAGGTTTAAGGTTTGGTTTAGAGTTAGGGTTAGATTTAGGTGAATTGTGGATATCAAGTGTAGGGTTGTGGTTGGGGTTAGGATTAGTTTAATGTTAGTGTTATATCTAGGCTAAGGGTTTAGTTATTTTTTTAGGGTTATGGTTTATTTAGTATTAAGCTTCTTCTAGAAACCAGGAATATTGTTATGGTTAATCTTATGTGAGAAGGATTGATTTAAGTTTAAGGTTAGGTTAGGGTTAGGAGATTTCTGAAACCCAATTTTAGGGTTAAGGTTGTCATTAGCTTTAAGAGTGTCATTAGCTTTAGGGGACTGTGCAGCTTAGAGTTCAGCTTAGTGTTGGTGTTAGGTGACTTCTGGAACTCATGGTTTTTATTATGGTTAGTTGACTTCTGGAACTTAAAGTAACGATTAATGTTAGGGTCATGTGACTTCTAGTTGTCTGGATATGGATACAATTAGATTTAGGGAGAGATGAGTTCGGGATTCATGATTAGGTTTAGGATTAGTGTTAGGTTTAGGTTTCTGGTTATGGTTTAGGATAGGGGTTGTGGTTTGGTTAGGAAAAGCGTTAGAGATTGTTTTAATGGTTAGGGTTAGCATTAGGTGACTTTTGGAACTCCTTGTTAAGGATAGGGTAGGGCTAAGGTTAGGGCTATGGTCATGGTTAGGAATGTGGTTACATTTATGTGACTTCTAGAACTCAGGGTAAGGTTTAGGGTTAGAGTTACAGTTACGGATGGCTGATTTCTAGATCTTAGAGATATGGTTATCAATAGATTTGTGTTATGATAAGTTTAAATTTGTGG
Organism: Peromyscus aztecus; assembly: GCA_902168405.1. Lineage (NCBI taxonomy): Eukaryota > Metazoa > Chordata > Mammalia > Rodentia > Cricetidae > Peromyscus > Peromyscus aztecus. The sequence goes on from CABHPQ010136556.1 coordinate 17,210, forward strand.
TTAAGTGTTATTGCTTATGATTATAATTGATTCATGGGTAATAGGCATGAACCTATTCACAAGGCACTTGAATATGTCTTATGGTTTTGAGTCACACACAGTACATTGATAAATGTGCTGGGTCTCTGTGTGAGTCTCCATCAGTATGTAAACCATGAGTCCTGAGTTCTATGTGTGTTTCTCCTGATTATGAGGTTAAACACATGAGCCACACACAGTACATCCTCCATGAGTGCTATGTTACAATCATGGACATCAAACATTAAATACACCATGAGTGCTGACTTACTGTTTTGAGTCTTGCAAGATACATTCGCAATGAGTGCTCATAAACATGAGCCTTGCACCGAATATGCACCATGAATGCTGGTTAGTAGTGAATCTCCCACAGTACATAAACCATGAATGTTGGGTTACAAGCCTATGTCTTCAGAATATGTGCACCATTAATGTTGTATTATGGACATGAGCCATGCACACTAAAAGCATCATAACTACCGGCCTACTGTTATGAGTCATGCACAGTAAATTCTCAATGAATTCTGTGTTATAAACATGAGCCTCCTACAGCACATGCACCAGGAATGCTGGATTAATTGTGTAAGTCTTCCACAGTACATATACCCTCAGTGGTGGGTTACAAGAATGCGTCTCCAGAGTACAAACATCGTGAGTGCTGGGTTACAGGCATTAGCCTTGCCCATTTCATGCTCCATGAGAGCTGGGTTATAGGCATGATCCTCCCACAGTACAGGCACCATGAATGCTGTCCTACTGCTTTTAATCATGTACTGTACATTCATAATGAACGCTAGGCTATGGATATGAGACTCCCAAAGTATAGGCACCATGGGTTTTGAATCATGCACAGTATGTTGACACTAGCATGGTGGGTTAATGGTATGAGTCTCCCATAGCACATAAAACATGAGTGCTTTTGCTTCCATGCATGCACCTCCAGAATTACATTCATAGGCCTCCAACAGTACATGCTTACTGTTTGCAATCAAGCACTATAAGTTCACAATGAGTGCTGGTTTATAGGCATGGGCCTTGTACAGTAATTCCAAATGTATGAGTCCTCTGTTATAGGTGTGTACATTCTTGAGTACATTCATAATGAGTGCTCTGTTATAGGTTTGAGTCTTACACAATACATGATTCATGAGTGCTGGTTTATAAGCCTGAGACTCCCACCATTATTGCTGGCTCACTGTTTTGAGTCTCACACAGTACATTCACGAGTGCTGGGTTAAAAATATGAACCTTGCACAGTACATGCACCATGAATGTTGGGTTAGTTGTGTGAGTCTCCAACAGTACATAAAACATGGGTTACAAATGCTGGGTTACAAGCTTTCATGTCCAGAGTTTATTCCCCATGAGTGCTGGCTTACAGCTTTGAATCTAGCACAGTACATTCACTATGAATTCTGGGTTATAGGCATAGCCTCTCACAGTAAATACAAGCACATGAGTGCTCTGTTGTAGCATGTGTCTTCAAAATACATTAATAATCACTTTTGTGTTCTAAGCATAAGCTTCCCATTTGAAGTAAATGCATCATGAGTACTGTATTATAGGCTTTCATCTCCTTAACATACGCACCATGAGTGCTGAGCTCGTAGTGTGAGTCTCCTACAGGATATAAATCACAAGTACTGGGTTACAACTGTGCATCTTCAGAATATGAGCTCCATGAGTGATGTGTTATTTTTACGAGCTTCCCACAGTATCTGCACCACAAGTGCTTGTTTATAGGTGTGAGCGTCCAACAGTAAATGCAGCATAAGTGCTGGATTACTGTTTGGAGATGTGCTCAGAAATTTACAATGAGTGTTGGTTTATAAACATAACCCTCCCAAAGTACTTGCACCAAGAACTCTGAGTTAGATGTTAATCTCCCATAGTACTGGGCTATGTATCCATAGTACATGTATCATGAGTACCAGTTTACAGGCACAGGTCCCACACAGTTCATGCAGCATGAGTATTGGGGGATTATTATTTTTAAATTCCCACAGTACATCCACATTGTGTGAAGTTTTCTAGCATGAGTCTCCCGCAGTACATGCACCATGGATGCTATATTACAGCCGTGTGACTTTAGAATGACTTATACCATGAGTACTGGCTTACAGGCATGAGCTGCACACAGTTCATGCTTCACAAATTCTCAGGTATAGATGTGAGCCTCCCACAGTAAATGTAGAATGAGTGCTGGCTTACTGTTTTGAGTTGCACATAGTACATTCACGCAAGCATCCTGGGTTAGTGGTGTGAGTGTCCTCCCACAGAACATAAACCATGAGTGCTGACTTCAAGGCACGTATTTCCACAGTATGTGCACTTGGAGTGATGTATTATATGTGTGAGGCTCCTACAGTAATTGTACCATGGGTGCTGGGTTATAAGGGTGAGCCTCCCACAAAACGTGCACCATGAGTGCCGACTTAACGTTTTGAGTTTCAGATGTACATTCACAGTGAGTACTGGGTAATAGGCATGAGGATCCCACAGTGTAAGCACCATGAATTCTGAGACTACAAGTGTCCTTCTCCACTAGCACGTTGAGTGCTGCATTGCAGGTGTGTATCTCTTGAGTACATGCTCTGTGAGTGCTGGGTTCTAGGTGTGAGCCTCCCACGGTAAACACTGTGAGTGCTGACTTACTGTTTTGAGTTGCGCACAGTACACTGACAATGAGTGCTGCATTATAAACATGGTATTCCTACAGTGCATGCCCCACAAATACTGGATTAATGGTGCAATTTTCCCACAGTGCATAATCTATAGGTTCTGGGTTGTGCATCTCCAGAGGGCAAGCACCATGAGTTGTCTGTCATATGTGTGAGCCTCCCCTGGTGATTGCACTGTGGACACTTTATTATAGGCATGAGCTTCCTACAGTACATGCACCTTGAGCGTTTGCTTAATGTTTAGAATCTTGCACAGTACATTCACAGTGCCTCTTGGGTTACAGGCACGGATCTCACATGGTAAGTACATGCACCATGAATGGTGCATTACAGAAATGCACATCAAGAGTATGTGCACAATGAGTGCTGAGTTATAGGCATGAGCCTCCCACAACACGTGCTACATAAGTATTGGGTTATAGGAGTGAGCCTTACACAATAAATTAACCATAAATGTTGGTTTACTGTTTTTGAGTTGTTCATGGTATATTCACAATGAGTGCTGGTTGATAAACATGAGCTTCCCACAGTACATGCATCATGAGGACTGGGGTACTGGCTTGAGTCTCCCGCAGTGCATGGAATATGAATCCTAGGTTATAGGCATGAGCCTCTCATAGTCCATGCACAAATTATTCCAGTTTGCTGTTTTGAGTCTTGTACAGCACATTCACAACAAATGCTGTGTTATAAGAATTAGACTCCTGTGGTATATTCACCATGAGTTCTTGGTTACTGGTTTGAGTCCTACATAGCACAATAAACCATTACTGCTGGGTCACTGGTGTGAGTCTCCTACAGTACATGCAACATGAGTGGTGTGCTACAGGTGTGCATCTCCAGAGTACATACACCATAAGTGTTGAGTTACAGGCTGGAGCCTCCCAAAGTACATGTATCATGAGTGCAATTATAAATGTGTACCTCCTACAATACAGGCACCAGGACTATTGCTAGGCATGTACCAGCTTCCCACAATACAGGTACCAGGAGTTGTGGGTTAAAGGAATCATGAGTGTTGATTTATAGGCATGAGCCTCCCAGAGTACATATACCATGATTTGGATTATTGTTTTGAGTAGAGTCACAATGAGTGCTATACTGTATGCATGTTCCTCCAACAGTATATACACCATGAGTGCTAGGATTACTGGTGTCAGCTTGCCAGAGTAAAATGCACCATGAGTACTTGAATACAACTATGGTCCCACCATAGTACATGCACCATAAAAGCTCAGCTATAGACATGAGTCTCCTACAGTTCATGCACAATGAGTTCTGCCTTACTGTTTGGAGTCTTGCACAATACATTCACAATGAATGCTGTGTTAAAGAAATTAGCCTCCCACAGTACATTTACAATGAATGCTAAGCTACTGGTTTGAGTCTCACACATTACATAAAAACAAGACTGCTGGGTTACTGGCATGAATCTCCCACAGTACAAACAACATGAGTGCTGCTATAGGTGTGCACATTTCCAGAGTACATGCACCATGAGTGCTGAATTCCAGGCATGAGCCTCACATATTACATGTCCATGAGTGCTGGGTCATAAGCATGGGACTCCCACAGCAATGCAACCATGAGTGCTGGGTCACTGGTTTGAGTCTCACAGAATACATTCATACTGAGTCCTAGGTTATAGCCACAAGACTCTCACAATACATGCACCATTAGTTGTAATATGCCAGTGTCATCCTACCACAGTACTTGCAACATGAGTACCGGGTTGCACCCATGAACCCACAACAGTACATGTACCATGAAGGCTACATTATAGGCTTGAGCTTCTCACAATACATGTGCCATAAGTACTGGCTTACTGTGTTGAGTCTTACACAACTCATTTACAATGTGCGCTATGTTATAGGCACGAACCACTCATAGTACATACACCATAAATGCTGGGTCACAGGTGTTAGTCCCTCCAAGTACATAACCTAAGACTTCTTGGTTGCTATCATGAGGTCCCCACATACCCACACTATGAATATTGCATTACAGGTATGCATGCATGTATTCAGATTACATGAACCATGAGTGATAGCTTATAGGCCTGAGCCTCCCAGAGTACATATAGCATGATTTCTGGGTTATAGGCATGAGCCTACCCATGAGTGTTAGGTATAGGTATATATGCACCACAAGTTTTGGGTATAGGTGTAAGTCCTCTTATGCACACACATAGTACATGCACCACAGGTGCTCACTTATAACCATGAACCTCTCACAATGCTTACACCATAAGAGCTATTTATAGGCATGAGCCATCCACAGTACATGAACCATAGTACTGGTATACAGATATCAGCCTCCCACAAGATATGCATCATGAGTGATGAGTTGTAGATGGTAGCCTCCCATGGACCATCCATCATGGGTAATGCTTTATAGCCTGAAGCCTTCCAAATTATATGCACATGAGTGCTGTGGGACGTTCTGTATGGCAAATGTGTTGCTAATAAAACACTGATTGGCAGTGGCTAGGCAGGAAGTATAGGCGGGGCTAACAGAGAGAATTAAAAGAACAGGAAGGCAGAGGGAGTCACTGCCTGCCAGCAACCGCCAGGACAAGCAGCATGTGAAGACTCTGGTAAGCCACGAGCCATGTGGCAAGGTATAGATTTATAGAAATGGATTAATTTAAGATATAAGGACAGTTAGCAAGAAGCCTGTCACGGCCATACAGTTTGTAAGCAATATAAGTCTCTGTGTTTACTTGGTTGGGTCTGAGCGGCTGTGGGACTGGCGGGTGAGAGAGATTTGTCCTGACTGTGGGCCAGGTAGGAAAACTCTAGCTACACATGAGTCTCTGACTGTTCTTGTAGCATGAATGCTGAGGTACAGGCATGAGCTCCTCCAGTATATGAACTGTGAGTGATGTGTTATAGCCACGAGCATCTTACAACACATGCACCATGAGTATTTGATTATGGGTCTGAGCCTTCCACAGTTCATACAACATGAAAACCAGTATACAGGTCTCAGCCTCCCATAGTATATGCATCATGAGAGGGTCGGCTAGAAGCTGGGTCCCTAGCCTTACAACTCCTTGTCTTTTATGTGCTAAAACCATATCCTGTTGTGTTGGCACATTTCAGTTATCCAGAAGTGGAAATGTATATGTCCAAATTAAGGTTAGTAAATTTAGAGAATTTTTACTCAGGGACTCTTCTGGAAACATAAAGTAGGTTCTAGTTTGTGTTTAGCAGGGTTTGGGGTTTGCATGCTAGTTTTAAGGTCAGATTGGTGTCTCTGATGTGACATTAGTTCTGCTACAGTCTGGGGGACTGTTATATGAATGACTAGCTTGTGGTCACAGTTCTCCTTTGGAGTAGCAAACATAAATCCAGCTTTCAGGCAGCATCTCCCAGAGGCCATATATTGGGCAATTCATTTTCAGCATTTCCAAAGCTGGAGCCATCACATGTCCTTTTGAATTTGCTTGCTACAAGGACACACCATCTTCCTAAATGAAGCTGCCAGCTCTGAAGGTTCCAAGTTTGAGACTTGAGTTTGTGTTTTCTATGCTTCTTCATCCCCATTTACTCAGCTGAGCACTGTTTCTGAGATTCTAGGTCCACAGGTTCCCTTCTCTATTCTTCTCTATAGCTACCACTATCATCATAATCTAAGCTGCCATCATTTTATTTTCAAAGAAATTATGAAATCTAGTTATCTTTTAATCAACTTATAAAATTTGTTAATGGGACACAGGGCACTTATTGCTTTCACATAGGCCCCTTCATAGTGTACATTTCTTTTTTACTGGATGAATGGCTAGGAGACAGTACCCAGTACCCATCTAATGCTTGTGTCATGTTACAGTTAAGTGTGTGAGGAGATAACAAGGCTTCTGGACAGGAAATGTGATAAATTAGTGAGATAGTTTTATGCGTAAATGCCAAGTATAGTGAGAAAGAGAAGACAGAAAGGAGGAGAAACAAGTGAAGAATACTTGTAGCTTAAGTTTTCCTGCCTGGACCACAGTCAGGACAAATCTCTCTCACCTGCCAGTCCCACAGCCACTCAGACCCAACCAAGTAAACACAGAGACTTATATTGCTTACAAACTGTATGGCAGTGGCAGGCTTCTTGATAACTGTCCTTATATCTTAAATTAATCCATTTCTATAAATATATACCTTGCCATATGGCTCGTGGCTTACCGGCATCTTTACATGCTGCTTGTCCTGTCGGTGGCTGGCAGAGACTCCCTCCGCCTTCCTGTTCTTTTTATTCTCTCTGTTAGTCCCGCCTATACTTCCTGCCTAGCCACTGGTCAATCAGTGTTTTATTAGCAACACATTTGCCATACAGAACATCCCACAGCAAATACTGGATGAGATCTATTAGAAATTCATAAGATGGAGGGCCAATAAATATCTTCATGAAGGATACAGCTTCATTCTACCTATTTTCTTTTGTCTTAAATATTTTGCTACTATTGTGATCATATACTTGATAAAAGCAAGTTCAGGAAGGAAGGGTTTGTTTTGGCTCACAGTTTGAAGGTATGGACAGTTCATTATGGTGGGGAAGTCCTGGCAGAGGTAGCTAGCTTTAGACAGCTGGTTACATTTCGTCTAGAGCCAGGAAGTGGCAAATGAATGCTGGTGCTCATCTCGCTTGGTCCTATTTATTCGGTCAAGGACCTCAGCTCATGATGTCATTCACAGGGAAGGTATGTATTCTGAACTATTGAACCAAATTATAATCACTCATAGGTGTGCCCATAGGCTTGTCTTGTAGAAGATTCTAGGTACATTCAAGTTGACACTAAACATCACAGCATTGTTACAAAGAAAATAATTTTTATTCATTAGGTTTCTCAAAAGTTTTAAGAATGTTTGGAGGGTATATCTCTTTGAGGAACTACAAAATTTTATTTCTGGGTTAATGAAGTATGTCACAGAGAAACTGTAAGCTAGTGGTGCTGGAGGACACATGACATAGACTTGTGGAGACTTGAAGATGATTTATGGCTGACTTTCTGCTTGGCCATGGAACTGTTAGGGACACAAGACAATTACTTCTGCATTTCCCACGAGACAAGCAGTCCACAGATGCCATCTCATTTATACTTAGTTGTACACAAAATCAGGACTTCCTGCATGACAAAATGATATTCCAAGAGAGACACATCTGTCTTCTTTGTGAAAGATAGTCAAACAATGAATTGTTGGAATTTCAGAAATCAAGATGTTTAAGTAAGATAGAAATAGATTTGGAAATGGCAGTTCAATGAGGTGAACTTTAACCACAATTCTGCCTGTAAGTGATTTCTAGGGACTTAACAATGGCCTCATGCTTCTGTATTAAATGAGAGGTCTATTCAACCAGTGATTACCACAGCTAGACCAAAATGTATGGCCATGTTCCTAGACAGGATGACTGTAAGTTCAAGCTCATCTGATACAGGATGTTTGTGGCCAGTTCCTGCTACGATTATCAACAGTGTCCATTTCATATTTTAAAATGTTCATGTTTTAATACTAACAGTTATAGTTAGAAGATTCTTTGGCCAAAGGAAACATATTTTGCCAGTACTGAGGATTGAGCCTAAGGCCTCATGCATATTAGGGGAGTTCACTGCCAATGAACTATAGCCATATCCTTAAGCTAGGCAGTTTTGAAGAGGCTTCTTTACTATAAAAAATTGAAAAACTTTTATTTTGCCAATGTACTTGTGGTTATCAGCATTTTAATTTTGACAATTTCTATTTGATTCTTATAAGGTTAAGTTCTGAAAATTATTTTGGGAAGAGTATTAATTCATCTTAATTCAACAAATACTTATTAATGCACTGTGCACTGAGCTATGTAAGAGGAAATAGAAAGACACTGTGATGGACAAACCCTGCTTCTAACCTAAAGCAGTTAATGATCTCATATATAAGTGAAGTGGGCTAAGTGGTAATTATAATGATATTCAGAGAGGAGTTGCTCAACATCATGTCCCAGCCTTACCATTATACTCTTTGGATTAGAAGCACAAAAAAGAGTAGAGAAAACATTAGATATTAGGCACAGGAAAAGGACACACTAAAAGCCTTTTCCAATTAGAAGTTACATGTTGACCTTAGTTCTGTCCGTTAAAGATACTGCAATGAGTTTCATCACAAACTTCTCATGATCCTTGTAGCTGTTTGTGTGGCCAAATAAAGGAATGTTGAGAATCTCTCAGTTTCAGCCTTCCTTACCAACTTCCGCTGTTGTCCCTGGTGTCTGCCATGCCTGGTTGGGGCCTGAAGCTCCCTTAAGAATGGCAGGCTGTGTTCCACATTCCTCTGTGCCCTTCTGGGGTTTTCCACTGATCCCTTGCTGCACCAGCACTGGCGGGTGTTGGAAATATCTCAGTTTTAGATTCCCCATTCAGTTTCTAGTGCATGCATGTGTGCTGGTCTCCACTTTTCTTTCTGGGTCCACTGAGCTCAGCCTCTGGTTTGGATTTCCAGTAGAACAAATTGTCTCTCCCAGGATCCTTGCAGTACTTCTTATTAATTTCTGAATCCCATTATTTGTGTCATTCTCAAGAGTGTTACCACAAGGAATTAATGTTCTAGTTACTAGTTACTTATGTACACATTTTTCTTATTAGAAGACAATATCAAAATCAGAACCCATCTCAGGTTAATTTTTCAGTCCTAGGGAGTGTTTTCTTAAAGTGTTGTCAAATGTTGGCTAGCTAAATAATTTATTTTTCTGTATGAGACACTACTTGAGGATATAGGGAGAACAGTGGAGGGAATGATTTAATAAATTATAAAATTCTAAGTCATAAACACATTGAGATAGAGTATCAAATCTGACAATCTATTGAATCATGGAGACATTTAAAGTTCATTTTTATGTTGTTGAATATATAATAAATGTTTGGATCATTGTAAGGAGGTTGTAAAGATTAAATTTGGTGGGAAGGGAAGTTAAGATAAGTACCAAAGCAACCATTGATTGAAATTTGGCTTAAGACATGCTTTTGTCTTTTCTTACCGACTCCAACATAATTCATATTTTGCAAACCTTTTTTCCTTAGGCTAATTGCCTTTTTAATTTTAAATTGCAGGTTCTATTTCTAGATTTTAATTTTTTGAAGAATTAAACTGTTCATATTTAAAAATAGCATTTTATTTCATTGAAAGATTTTTCCTTGATAATAAAATATATGTGAAATGTTTATAATCAATATATTTTAGAATTGGTGAGAAAGCAGTTTTAGTCTTTCCCTCTTGTGAATATCATACTTGATGTTATACCCTCATTGTAACCTGGGAATCTAATATAAACACAGTATCTTGGATACCAGCCAAGACAATCTCGCTGAATCAGAGTCTACCTTTTTAAATCCTCCCCGGGAGATTCATACTCACATGAACGTTTGGGATGAGCCAATCAATCAAGCCTTTTTCTGAAACTCCCCCTGCTGCAAAAGCATTTGAGTGTAATCTATTCTTCAATGCAGACCACAGTTTGCAATTCTGATTTATATGATGCCTTAATGTTTATTGACTGCACCTGGTGTGCTAGGTGTTGCAAGGAAAATACAAACCAATCAGTCATCGTTCTGTGGTTTATTTACTCTAAAATAAGAAGACATGGGCAATGTGATATTTTTCTTTCATTTTTACTTTCAAAATAGATATATTTATACTGAAAGAAGATAAAAGAATTGGTTAGGATGCTAATCTGTCTAGAATTCCATACTAGGGGGATGTGACTCATTGTTAAAATAAGAGCAGACAAGACATATTCACATACATTAAAAAAAAAAGAGGGAGGAATTCTGAGAACTATCATTATGTTTGGTCTCAGAAAGCAAAAATCTGGTTCACTGAATTTAGTATGGACAAAGTATCTGGCAGTTGCCTATGCTTTCTACTTCTTTTACAGATGTTTCAGTACTGTGCTAAGTAGCTCATACCTAATGTTATGAGACATTTCATGATTTTTCAGAAGTGCTGAAGCATTGGTTTCAGGTTCACATTCTATTTCTCATAAAAACTATAGTTTGGGGGTTAGGGCTGCTCAGTGAAAATTCTTGAATGACTTGTGTAAGATAATCAATCCTCAATATCACAAACAAACACATAATATAACATTCAATTATGTTTTCTCCTATGTGATAAATGAACTTTTTGTGTAGTTAACCTAGAAGATACTTATAATTTACCATTAAGCTGTAATGAAATGAAGGTAAAAATTAGAGAAGTCCTGAGCATGCCTCCTGGACATGTCACTTTCATGTGAGTATTATTTTGATGAAGGCAATTGAGAATCAACAAATAAAGGAAGACTTTTTGTTCTAGTTTGATTTCTGTTGCTGTGATAATCACTATGACCAAAAGCAACTGGGAGGAAAAGGTTTATCTTATCTTACAGGTGATAGTCTATCATCCAGGGAAGCAAAGACAGGAACTTAAAGCAAAAGCTTGAAGTAGAAACTAGGGAGAAATACCTCTTACTGGCTTGCTTGCAGGTTCATTCTCAGCTACCTTTCTTACATAGGCTAGACTCATCTGCCGAAAGATAACACTGCCCCACAGTGGGCTAGACTTTCCGATACCAATTAGTAATCAAGAAAATGCCCAACAATCCAATGTGGTGGAGAAAATTCCTCAACTGAGGTTTCTTCTTCTCAGATATGTCAAACTGACAACCAAGATTAGCCAACACAAGTCTACCCCTTAGCAACTTGATATGCAAGCACATCACTGTCAGACCATAGCCTCTTTGTACCCAAGTCCTCATGTTAATATCACAGTGTAGTCCAACTTTAAAAAGTCCCAAAGTCTTTAAAAGTCCAAAATCTTTTAACTGTAAGATCCTATGATTATTTAAACCAAATTACATGCTTGCAACATATTATGGTACCAACCTTACATTCTTACCCTGAATGATACAACAGATTCAAGAAATCAGAGAAAAAGTCTGTCCTTTCCAGCAATTGATCTTTACTAAAACCCCCTTTTCAAACATTTCATTTGTTATTTAAAAGAGGAAAGAAAGAAATAATAAAGGAAGGAGAGCTCAAAGTCGTGAAAGGTCTGAGGCATTGATGGAAATAGAGTGAGAGGTTTTTTGAAATTAGCTATTTAGTTTCCTCCAATCATTACTCAACCTGTCGATGAATTGCAGGAGCTGTGTGGAGAGATTATCACTGTCACTCTGAGCCAGCAGTGAGGTCAGTTGTGGGATCAATAACACCCTGCTGCCTCAGATAGGGAATCTAAATGAGAATTACCACTGTTAAGCAGCTATCTAGAAATCCTTGCACAGGGCACTGTGATAAATGACTGCCAACAATTGCTCTCCCTTTAACCCCAGTAGACTTTTCTTGCCCATATTTTTAATTAACTAATTGAGTTCAGGACATTTAAGATGCTGACATCCTTTCAAAATTCTCTCCAGGGAGGTTATTGCTAACATCAGGACGATGAATGTCCTTCTCTTCTTTGTGGAGACGTATTTGGTACACTTTTAAGATTTTTTTCCTCAGAGGAACACATTAATAAGGAAGATTTTTGTTTCATATTTTGCTTACTACTTAGTCCTTCACTTCTGAGAGTGGTAGCATTTTGAAAATCAGCAAAAATGGATAATCTTCTTTACAGGGTATTAAACAAAATCAAAGCTTTGGAAAATTATAAACTTCAGGGAAAAGGAGATATCCTCTACTGTCTTGAAAGTTAATTTTTACTGAAAATTATTTTAGGAAAAAGATATTGAGTTAAATTGCGGTTGTGGGTAAATCTTAACAGTTTAAAATACTCTCA
>CABHPQ010136557.1:1203-31756 GCA_902168405.1 Peromyscus aztecus
TCAATTCGTTCCTTCCGGCAAAAGTGAGTTGAGTTTGTTACATCCCCCAATTTAATACGTGCGTGCGTGCGTGTGTGTGCTATACATATGTGTATGCACATACGGGGAAACTATGCATAGGTATGTGGAGGGCAGGGAAGGATGTTGGGTGTCTTACTATTTATCCACTAAAGATAATATTGAAGCTAGAGGTAATGAAATGCTATTAGTTTTTAAATTTTGCACTGTATTTACATTTCAAAATCATACACAGAAACATGTCACATACACAGTTGAGGTGAGCAGGCAATCTGACTACATCTGACACCCCAATAATCACCAGGGTGACTCAGCTCATCTGACTAACTAGGAAGAGGTCCCCTTCCTCCCTCATCACTCTATGCAGTGCCTCCCAAAGGAACACACCAAGCGTCACTTTCCAAGGTAGAGGACTGTTCTTCCATCAAGGGTATGTGAGTAGTTGTGTTCCTGTTAGAGCCTCCAAATAAGCTCTCAATACACAGTTGGTTGTGTGTACTCTATCAGCTTGAATCTATAAGCTGTATAGCACGTTCTCACCTGTTACCCAGGTTACCCTTTACCAGGGCTGCTTTGGTAGCTCCACAGTTGACAGCAACAAATTTTCTATCCTGATTTGGATGATATACTGCACTCTATTATCCTACAGCTTCTGCATGACCTTTCACCCTGTGATCTCACAGCTGTGGGAACTACTGATATTGTATTCTACAATGGGGGAAAAAGGAAAAGGTGTCAATTCTTCCCTTTTAAGGAGCTTGAAAGTTGCATATGATACTTTCAGTTTTATCTCTCAGTGAGGCAAGAGTGGCTAGCATTATGGTCTTTTAGCTGCATTCACTGTCATCTCAATAAATCAAGATCCTGAATTTAGGAAAAAGGAGGAAATAAAATATTAAGTGGCAATGAACACTCTGCTCCAAAGATACACAACACAGTATTAAATGGTGGTTATATTTGGGACCAAACCATAGGTGAATTTATTTCTACTCATTTTATAAAAATTGGGCCGACAAGACATATCTCAGTGGGTTAGGCACTTGTCAACAAGTCTGATGACAGATTGATCCCTAGAACCCACTACCAAGTTGTCCTTTGACTTCACATGCATGATAGCACATGTGCACCCACACCAATACAAAATATTTTAAATCTTTTTTAAAAAAATAATTTTAAAATATACTATTTTGCAAAGGAAAACTAATCAGTTCATTTTTCAACACAAAGCTTTCTTTAGATGCCAAGTAATACAACTTGGCATTCAAATATAACAAACTTGACATTTTGTTAGACGGTGCACTTTGTCGGGCAGATCTACCCAAAGATCACCAAAGCAGAGCTCTTTAGACTTTATAAGGGGCTGGAGACATGGTTCAGCAGTTAAAAGCACCAGTTGCTCTTGTAGTGGGCTCAGGTTCATTTCCTAGCACCCACATGGTGGCTCACAACTGTCTGTTACTCTAGTTCCAGGGGATCCAGTGCCCTCTTCTGGCCTCTGTGGGCACCAGGCAAAACATTCATACACATAAAAAGACAAAAACAAATAACTTTAAAAAATACTTTGATAAAGTTTATCTCAGGAGTAAAAGAGAATCATATCCAAGCTATCACTACCCACCATTGCCACATAGCATTTCTAGTCATCTAACATAGTGGTCCTCAACCTGTGAGTTAGCAACCCTTTCACAGAAGTTGCTTATCAGATATCCTGCATATCAGATATTTACATTACGATTCATAACAGTAGCAAAATTAGTTATGAAGTAGCGATGAAAATAATTTTATGGTTGTTACAACATGAGGAACTATATGGAAGGGCTACAGCATTAGAAAGGTTGAGAATCCCTGATTTAACAGCTAAATCATAGCTGGCCTTTCTTCATCAAAGCTTATCAGTCTTTGAACAATACTTTATATTGGGTTTGATTTTTTTTTTTTTTTTTTTTGAGACAGGGTTTCTCTGTGCAACCACCATGGCTGTTCTCAAACTCACAGAGATCCACCTGTCCCTGCCTCCCAAGTGCTGCGATTAAAGGCATGTGCCACCACTGCCTGACTGGTTTTGATTCTTTAACGGCCAATAGTTTTAAGTCATGTGCACTTAATAAGCTTCTTTTCTCATCACATTATAAGACCTCCAATGTCCTCTGATCACAAAGTGTAATCACCATTAACAGATAATTCTCTAGAATACCATTTTCTTGGTATTTCAAACATGATTATAATCAAGGTATTACACTATTCTATATCCTATTTTAAATTTTCATTATAACAATGTATTACAAATTCTGTAAATATTTTAATTAGCTCACTAGCAAGATCCCCAAGCATATGAACAATATCTTCTGCTTTGCTCTTCTATTCCCAGCATGTGCCACTGTACTGATCACATAGTTTAATGTTACTTGCTGAATTAATGCATGGCTAAATAGTGAGGGACTACTAAAAGTTAAGTGGAACAAAAATTTTTAGTTTATTTAGCAAACTCTTAAGTGGTTGTATCCTGACTTATTGTCATCAATCCAAAGAACTCCAGCCTTGGATGATGTTTCTTTCAGGGTTTGTCTTTTACTCTTTTCATACAAAAGAATCCTCTCCCCTAAAACAACTGCACAGAGAGCCTGTCAGACTGTGCTTTGTACACACATTTAACTGTCACTGTTTTCTTATTTATAGGTTATTTGCTCTCCTTTCTACTCTCAGACCTCAATGGTACAGCAGAACCATTCCAGATCCAGCAAATAGCACATGGGTAAAAAAGTACCCCATTGCAGAGGTAAGGTACAAAGTCACATTGCAGCTAGTATAGTGCTAGTGAATGACCACATCTAAAGAAATCCTCCCGTGAATAAGATACTGTGGATGAGCTGAGTTGATAACAAGTTATCAGTTTTCTTCTGGACTCAAGAGCAGTCCATGCATGAGAACTTTTGAAGCCCATGAACATAAGACCTACCAAGCTTTATGACTCCATGAGCTTTCATGCCCCTCACTTCAACTTATTTCAAAAGAACAAAGTATGTGTTTTTGGCTGGGTTTTTTGTCATTTGGAATAGTACCCTGATAATTAACTGATGCAAATTCAGGCAACTGAATTTAACTTTCCCAATCCTGTTGGAGGACAGAACAAAATAAAAGCAACCCTTAATTTTGATTTTTGTGGGAAGCCATTATGTATATAAAGAAACGGCTTTATGGAAGAGATGGTTCAACACACAAGTGAGAGAGCACTGGGGATAAAGCAGCAAGGGGACTTTGCCACTGTTTACGGGAGGGAGCAAGATGGGGTATCTCTCGAGGACGGAGCGTTGTGGCATCTGAAGAACAAGAGGGAAAGGAAGCCACATGCCAATCTTTCCTGTTGCTGAGAGTCCTGAAAGCCCCCTTTTCAAGATTTTGATTCACTTCCTTAAGCCAGAAGCCAGTGGCCCCACCTCTGCTTAGAGGAACTGCTCCTAGCCACCTCTGCTTTAGGAATTTAAATCACTGCAGTTCAGCATCTTTGCAATTGGTTCTGGAAGAGCCTGCTGCTGTTGTTTACCCTGTGTGCATCTTGGATAACTTGCCCAACTATCTGAGTACCAAGTGTCATCGTTTCACATTTTATTACTGAAGAGTGAAGCAAATGCTTTTTACTTTTTTTGTTGCAGTTTGTTTTTGAAATAGCTTTTCACTCTACAGCTCAGATTGGCCTCAAACTCACAAATATCTTCCTGCCTCAGACTCCCAAGTGCTGGGATTACAGGCATCATCCACCATGTCCACTTCTTTTCAGTTTTCATTTCTTCCCAAGAACAACCATACTTGGAGACTTCTCTCTATTGAGGGATTTTTGTTTACAATAGCAAAAGTAGTGACAATGATAGATGTATATTCACAATATACTATACTATGTACTAGTCAAGTATATAATTAGAGTACATCAACATTATATTTATATATAACCTACATATTACTTCCTATGTAGCAGGCACTTTTAATTTCATGTATCGGCAATTTATTGGCAGCTATAAGTCATACTATTATCTTGATTTTTCAGATGAGGAAACTGAAGCAAAGGACCAAATAACTTGCCCAATACTAGTGATAAACAATGGATCCTAAATACATTTCCAAGCAGGATATGAAGACATTACACCTTACAACAGACCTTTAAGCACAGTATGAGTGTTTCTAGTGTCCCATACTGCAGAGCTGAACACTCACTAGGGAGGTATCCACACACTGGCCCTCACTGGATGACCATAATCTATGGGAGTATACAATGAGCCACAAGGCCTTAGAAGTTGCCTTGCTGGCGTAAGAGAGTATTCAAGTACCAGGATTTGAACCAATTGAGCTTGACAATCTAAGGCTAAAACACAGTGGAAGGCAGTTCTGTGCTGGGTGAAAACACTGGCCTTCACACTGTAACCATGGACTCTGACCAGGAAATAGAGGCACACAGAGATGCTACAGGCTGGACAAAACGTCAAATAAGATGCACAAAGTTTAGAGGTAGTACAGTAGCAAAAACTGGCATATAAATAGATGCCCAAAGCCACATGGCAGAAGTACATTAGTCATAGCAATAAAACAACATGCATAAAGAAAAGTGAGACCTGTATGTGCTTAAAGGTTTTTAACCCACTTACAAGTGGGAGGTAAAAGGTACATGCATATCTCTGTCCTGGGGAGGCTAAAGCAAGAGGAGTAATGTGAGCTATCAGGAGTCTCACAAAAAAGTCAAAAGTTTATAACAAGTGCTTAATGTAGTTTTCATGGGTATGAAGAAGATGGCTTTTATAGAAGCCTGCCAAATACATAAGCCCATTATGGTGGCTGCTTCTGAAGAGAAGTTGAGAATAGGAAGCCTTTTGATTTTTATTGCATATTCTTTTTGACCTCTGAATTATTACTTTGTAAAAATAGTCCATTGGGAAAAAATTAAGTAGCTTTTAGTGGCTGGAAAGATGGCTCAATGGTCAAAAGCACACATTTTTGCTTAGGAGGACCTGGGTTGTTACTGGCACCCAAAAGGTGGCTCACAACCACCTCTGGGGTCCGATGTCCTCTTCTGACTTCTGCAGGTACTTCACACACGTGGTACAGAACATACATGAAGGCAAAACACTCATATACACAAAGAATAAATAGCCTTTAAGTTTGTTTTTGTTGTTATGTGTAGTATTCTGTCTGCATTTATGTCTGCACACCAGGAAAGATTAGATGGTTGTGAACCACCATGTGGTTTCTGGGAATTGAACTCAGAACCTCTGGAAGAGCTGCCAGTGCTCTTAACCTCTGAGCCATCTCTCCAGGCCATAAGTAGCCTTTAAAAATTTAGTTGATGAAGACTTTGAAGCAACCCCACAACCTGGATGGTTTGACTTCTGAAGTACATAGGTAGTCTGTTTCTAAAAAACTATATAATGCACTTTGTGCCCGATTGAGGCAGAAAATAGAGTAGAAATAAAGATATACCTTAAAACTCTGAAGGAAAAGGCCAAACTACACAGAGGACCACTAAAATCAGTGCCCATGGTGTTCCTGAACCATAAGGTTAAAGGAACTTTCCCTGGGGCTTTCTAGAAGCCAGCCCCAAGGAAGTGCTGGAGAGTAGTCTGTCAGTCAGTACTGTCCCACAGAGGCAGAACAGCTCACCTAGTGAAAACAAACAGCTTTTCCCATCCTGCTAATCTCTCCCACACATGGTAGCCTTGCTTTGGCACAGCTGCCATGCATGCTCCAAGACAGACATACATGCCAGGACCAGCTTGAGGATGATCAGGGGAGAACCAACATTTAAAAGAGAACAATGGAAGCCTTTCATGGAATTCTCGACGTTATCATTCCTTTCTTGACACTTGTCATGCCCTCTAAAGGTGGCCATATCAGAGGCTAATTATACCAAGGCCCTCTTGTGTAACTTGTCATTTAATAAATGAGAAAAACAAGGCAGGGATTGATCAAAATTTCCCAAAAGACTATCAAAGCTGGGACTCATCCTCAGAATCTGCCCATTCTCAAAGTTACATATTCAGATCCTCCTGGGTGGTCTGAACGCACTGCTAGAGTGGAGTGCAAATAGGGAACTAATGGAAATGTCAGGTGCCAAACAGATGTGTTGCTGCCACTGAGAAACTGTGGAAGTAAAATGGGAAATAGATGCAGAAAGGAGCAGACTAGGGGCTGAAATCTTTTCATATAAGCCGAGTTGTTAACAGCTCTACCTTGGGAAGCCCAGGCAAACTGTGGAACAGAATAAGATGTAAGAAGAACTCAACTAAAGCCTGGTAGGAGAAATGTTAATCAAGTGCCAAGGACTTGAACTTGAGAACTGGCAGTAAACTTATTAAGAAGACATGGTAGAGCTGGTAACCAAAGAAATGCTGAAAAAGTTAACAGAAAAATTTAGTAATGCATTATCAAGACTAGATAAAGGGGAAGATGAAAACCTGTTACAGAAAAGCTATTCAAATACTTTTTTAAATGCCAATCTGACAAGAACATTGCCTTATCTGAAATCATCTAATTCCATTAAAGCCCAAACCCCTTAGCATGCTCTTAAAAGGCCTTAATGACATGATGCACACCTTTAATCCCAGCACTCAAGAGACAGAGATCCAGGCTAGCCAGGGCTACATAGTAGAAGTCCTTCATGAGTAGTTTCGCCCATTTCTAAACCCTGTTTTTTTTTCCCCAGTACTAACAAATAACAGGGTTAGGGATGTGACTCAGTAGTAAAGCACTTGCCTTAGCATGTATAATGCCCTGGATTTGATTCTCAGCAATGAATGGTGGAAGACAACAAACCAGCAGGCTCAATACACTAATTTCCCTCTACCACCTCCAACCTGGAAAATACTCCATCTCTCCAGACTCTGCTCTAGCCTTCCCGTTCTGTCTCCAGGCCTATGCCACTAGAAAAAAGCAAATGATATAGCTTGATTCAGAGACTAAAGGTTAAGCTCATCAATCTGTCCTTGGTTGGAGACTGGCAATGATGAGTAGGGCATGGATATCTGGCTCTGGTGCCTCCAAAATTTAAAGGCCCAGCTTCTCATCTGAAGCTGAGACAGGGCAGAGTGCAAGGTTTTTTTGGAAACCCAGAGATAAGGGTTGTCTAAGTAACCTATATACCCATTCTCTCTTCTCCCAGGCCATGGACAGTCTCCTGATGGCTTGGCCCACTCCCGAAGAGCCTGAGCCCCTGATTATCAATGAGGTCCTTTACCAAATGACCCCAACCTTCAGACAACCCTATTGCCCCAAAAGAGGACAAGGGTTCCAAGATAACTCTACCCCCAAGGAAGACACAATATACATTGCCTCCAGTCTACAACCTACAGCAACTCTCACAGCCGACACAAGACTAGTTCATCTATATAAGGTGCTGGGAAGCAGGGAACCTGACTCAAAATTGGGCAACCTGACCAATTCCTTGACAATCACCCCAGTGGACTACCTTCCCAGCCATGAAGGCTATTTACCCTCCAACATAGAAGACTTCTCTCCACATGAGGCTCCTTCAACTGATTCTTTAGAACTGGAACACCAACACATCTCTCTTTCCATTTTTGCATCAAGTTCTCTTCGCCCACTCACCTTCTGCGGCGAGAGGCTGACTCTGGATCAGTTAAAGATGGGCTATGACTCCCTCATGAGTAATGAGGCTTGATACCTAGAAAGTCACTGTGCCCATTAATTATAATCACAAGAGCAGCACAACATATCTGGTTACCCAGTTCCTACTCCAGTGGTCACCATCTTTGGTAGAGCAGACCTGGCTGTAGCTTCAGGACAGTGCAGACCAGCCAGCTGTCTCCGGACTGTTAGTTTCACCATAGGGACTTGCTGCCTTTAACACCAGTTCCCTCTGGGTCTAAAAGCTCAAGTCACAAGAACCTGGACCTTGCTGTTTTGCTTCTTCTATTGTAAATTTGTACTTCCTACTAAATTAGAAATGTGTCATATTGTAAACTGTTTCTTGTAAACTGTTCTTACCCTGTTTCCTATTCAGCTCTAGAAACTGAACGTGTATCTGGTCAGTTTGCTCATAAACATCGGTTCCTGCTGCTATTCCAGACTTAATCTGCACAGTCCTTTTCAAAGTATGAGGCTTTCCATTACATTTCTATTCTACCTTAACTACTGTATAGCTTTGGCATCTCTGCACCCATCAAGTGCCCTTGGTTGATTGCCATGACAATGTTCTATGTAAGGCTGGCTGTCTGTTCCATGCTTTTCCCTCATCAAGATTCTCATGTTCTTTAATCTACAACCTTCTTGGCAAGGTCTTCCAAGTATAGTTCCTGGTCATGTCACCTGTCATCACTTCTGTTGGCCGACCCAACTTGCTTGCTTCCCACCCACCAGCTATTATAACACAAGCTTTACAAAAAACAAACAAAATCACATTAAGGGACTTTCATTACTTTTCAGGTACATTAAGCATGTCTCTTTGCCTGATAGATTTTACAGATCTTGGTGAATGTCAAAGCAACAGGTAACCTTTGCCCACTACAAGTAGTTCTTCCCCAAGTAAAACTCCAAATAGTTAAGTCTTTCATTCCTTGGTATTTTTAAAGTCTAAAATATATTCCACCAACACCAACTAAATCTACTTTCTAACTCATAAAATTCCACAATTCTCTGGAACCTAAATACCATAGTGTACAACACTAAAGGTCAGGGAAATCTTGGGTTTGTTTTGAAGGTGTGGGGGTAAGGATCCATGATTCTGTTAGACAAACTCTACTGTGTCCAGACCTCAAGTTCAGGTAGGAATTCTCACACAGCCCTGAAAATGTCCTTTGCCAGAAACCAGGGACTTTTTTTTTTCCCAGTCCTCTCGAAGGCAAGTGGGATGTGAAACTTAATCTCTCATTCCCCACCACCAACCCCCCCCCCAGTCCTAACCCTATCATCACTTTTCATCTCTCACTAATAGCTACAACCACAGCTCACCCATGTCCTGGAGCCAGGAGTTAAAAAAAAAAAAAAAAAAAAAAGCCACTAGCTACTCTCTGTGTTCCATTCTTCTAAGTAGGGTCTGTTCTTGAGTCACCTGAAACTTGCCTCCAGTCCCAATATCAAAGATCAAGCCCTCTCAAGGTTTATTTTTCTTCTAGCCTGCACTGTCCACTTTAAAATTTCCAGAACACAGCACTTTCAAAGAGCTTCAGATAAAGACCTTCCTTCTTCCCTAAAATAGAAAAGCAATTCAGACTAAAAGGCATAGCTCTATGAGAAGCAATAGCCTACCACTTGGATTCCCAAGTTCTTATTATATGTGGTAGAACTTTTCAATCTGAGTGATTGAAAAGAAGTCAAGTCGGAATTTATAGCTTATACCAAAATAAATTTCTAATACTACTACTATAAAACGAGTTCCTTAATAAGGCACTTGAACAGGTATGTCTGAAAGACTGCACTTCAATGACACGAACAAAGTACATAATTAACTGTGGTCAACTGCAATTGAAGAAATGCAAACCAAGTACTAAGTAATTCCACCAGTTTAGCAACGATTACAGAACAAATTAGCCAGTATTAATCCAGAGAAACTGGTGTTAGTAGACAATTCTGAGGGGCAGCTGGGCAATGTTCAACAAAATTCTAATAGCCAACTCAATTCTCATCAACATAGCCAAGAGCAGCTTAGTATCTTAGGAACACAGGATTTCTCATCAGTGAATTGAAATGGTGGCCCTTCAAAAACTAGTAGTGCCTATCTGTACAATAAAAATACTGTGGAGTTCAAGGAATTTTACTCTACATAATTCTGAATTCTAAGCAAAACCCTAATTAAACTGCATTGTGCCACTGGTCTCGATGTTTTCTTTTTAGTGGTGGTTAAGAATAAAACTCCTGGCCTTGTGCATGCTAGAAGCATGTAGGACTTAGTCTTTCACATTTTGATATTTCTAAAATTAAGATAGGGCATAAAACTGATAAAGCATACTATATAGACAACTCAGTGGCTTAGAGCAATTTGCTCTTGCAAAGGATACAGGTTCCACTCCCAACACAAAGTTGGTAGCTGTTTCTCCATGGCTACAGCACGCACAGTGCACACTTAAAATGCAAAATACTCATACACATAAAATGAAGTCTTATTAAAGCATGGAGTGCTGCTGCAGGGGACCAGAGCTTAATTCGCAGCATCCACACAGGATGGCTTAAAACTGCCTGTTAAGTCTGGCTGGGGGTTGGGGGAGCACAATGCAATGCCTCTGCTTTCCACACTTAAGTGAACATGCCCATACAAGTACACTGAACCTATGTAGATTTCAAACTCTACTACTGGTACCAACTTCTGTAATGATTGCTTTTTATTGGTATGATAAAACATCATGGACCACTACTGAGAAGCCAGGGCAGGAAGTGGAGACCATGAAGGAATGCTGCTTTCTGGGCTTTTTCTTGGCACTTCCAAGCTCCCACACAATAGCCCATTTAGCTTTGAGTCATGTCTACAATCTTCCCCAAACCAACAAGGCCAGGTCTGTCTGTCACAGCATTATTCCACTCCTGGTACCAATTTGTGTCCTAGTTTACTTTGTTATGGTAAAACCCTAAAAGCAGACTGGAAAGTAAATGGAGAATATGATTTGTCATACACACTTCAATCACTGTTCATTCATTACGGAGGAAAGTCACAACAGCAACTTGGAGGCAGGAAGTGAAGCAAGACACCATGAAAACTGTTCACTGGCATGCTCAGCTTGCTTTTTGTAATACAACCCAGAGATACAGGGGTGGTACCTCTTCCTGTAGATTGGGTCAATGTCCCCAAAGATTTGACTACGTACAGGTCAATCTAAGGGGATGCAATTCCCCTCTTCCCAGCCAACTCTGATTGTGACAAGTTGACAAAACCAAAAAACCTATCACACTGATAAACAAAATAAACCATGCTTTTCTTGGGAGGTGTAGAGACCTGGGTTTTAAGGTAGGTTCTTCTATGCAATAAGACTGACCTTCGGCTTGTAACTTTAAACTCAGCCTCAAGGACCACCAAGCCTAGCATGCAAAAATTTTAAACACTAATTAACTAAGAATAATCTTCCACCTCCTAATTCTACCCAATTTATACATTTTGAAGTGTGGCTTAAGTTATTTAAGTCAAAAAAAGATGCCTGAATCTTGTGCCATGAATAATTTTTTTCAAAGCCAGTAAAAAAATGTCTTTTACTTCACTCTAGAAATCACAAGCTATACTTTGCAGTAACGTTTCCAGAAAAGATGGGTAACCAGGTAACATTATGAAGACTGATTCTCATTAACTTATCAAAAATCATCAAGAATATTTTCACTAAAACACTAAATCTAGTGCAATGGCTCATGCTTTCAATGCCACCACTCAAGGCCAGCCTGGTCTTCGTCTACACAGTTCCTGGTTTTAAAAACTGTAAAAATAACTTCAAAACTGAATATAAGCAACAAAAACCCTGTTCATTATCCACTTGCTAAACTTCAGATTTAATCAAACCTTTCACTAATACGTGGGACTCTCTAAGATTTCACTTAAAAACAGAAGTTACAACTTTTATTCCATCACAACAAATTAAAGACTACTGACCATCTGTTTTCTTTACCTAAAACTGTAGTAAAACACTAGTTTCCTTCAACATTGGACAACTCAATTTTTAGATTCTTTTCAATTCCTGTAAACAATCAGAAAAGTGCCTTTCTCAGGAAAGTGATACTTTAAAATTGCAATAAACTCTAAATATCAAGAGACTGATGGATGAAGCTGAAAAAAGAAAGCGTCCGTGCTCTCCTGTAACTAGGAAGTACTAGTCAAGCTTTGTAGTTGTTTACTGGCAATATTCTCCACTTCAGGAAAAATTACCTCTACTTCTTGACTCTTAAAATGAGATGCATGGAAGCTAGGTCTACCACTAACAAAAAAATTAACCTAGATCTTTCTGATATAGTGACAAAGTGTCACCTGCTTTTAAAGGCATAGTATATTGTTAAGAGAAAAAATTAATATGAGGCACATACTACATAACTGAGAATATGGATTCACCATTGCACACTGATAAGAGGGCAATGAACTACCCAGGTCTCCCACACAGCAAAGTTGTCTTACTTGATGTTACATGTTAACACCCACGTAAACCCTTCATGACTACATAAAGAAAACACTTAAAAAGGTATATAGAATAAAGTTGAAGCTAGTAGAAATTCTGAAATTTGGGAAGAATATGCAAAAGAACTGCCAGGCATGGTAATGCCTATCTATAACCCACTCAGAAAAACCAAGCTGGAGGTGCCCAGTTTCAGCCAGCTTGCAATCCTAAGCAAATCACTGCCTCTAGAAAAACAAAACACTCAAATCCCACCCAACTGCCTGTCTCTAAAAATACATTTAACTTCACATCATGGAGACATAAGCATGTTCATGTATGTGATGGGAGAATACTAAAACATCTTCTTGAACCTATTTTTGAAATTCATTACTAAATACTCAATTACTAAAAGAGCCATGTCAAGAACTTCCACAGAAACTGGCATCCAAACCAAACATTAAGTCTCTGAGGATTACAGGTATAAACTTTGTATGTGCTCTAAAATTTAATGAAAAATTAAATAAAATTTAAAAAATTATCTCAGTACTAACTAGAAGCATTTAGTCCCTAACAAAATCCTAGTCAAATAAATTAATCTGGAGTTCAGATTTTTATGTGTATATAAATAAATTTCTACAAATTAGATATTACTAAATTTTAGAAATAACTGTAAACCAAGTATTGTAATGCAAACCAATTCAACTAATGCAAGCTATAATATATTGTTTTAATATAGCAAAATCAGAGGCTAGAGTTCTAATTCCAGCTCTAGGGGATCTAATGTCCTCTTCTGGACTGAATGGGCACCTGCAGTCACACATGCTCAAAGACACACAGACACACACCACTCTTCTCTCACACATAAATCTTAAAAAAAAAAAAAAAAAAAAAAAACAGACATTACCTCTATAGTTTTTCGACTATGGGCAAGTTAAGTGGCTACCAGATAGACACTGTACCCAACCCCACACTTTGGATTAAAGTGACAGATTATTTTAAGAGTAGCATGACTTAATGGATACATAGAGGTAAACTTTTATTTTTAAAGGAGCGTTTACATTCTGGCCTGGGATGATCAGAAACAGCAGACAGTCAGGAAGGACATAGCTAGCAAACCCTACTCACACTTCAGAAAGCAGCCAACTAATTTATCCCAACAAAACCTGGCAACTCATGTTAAGGAATGCTTGGTGGCAAAACATGTGCCTAGAATACACAAATCCACCTTAAAAAATACCCGACAACTGGTTTTGCCGATGCAGATAAATTACTAAGGGTGTTCAATAAGGTAATACTTTACTGTCCTGTTATTAGTCATACTCTTCAAAGTATACTAGTAGTCTGATTTCTGGGCTTTTAGTTAATGTGAAGATATGACATTCAGATTTAACATTTACATATTAATCTCACTATAATCACAAAGGTTTGGGCTAGAATATATTCACTAAACTTTTCCTTTACTGTGGTACTGTGGTTACAGCTCAGCATACTTGCCCAGCAGATACCCAGCACCAAAGTAGTGGGGGAGGGGAAGCAAAACGGCACGCATCATAGGTATACTATACCAGTTAGTTCAGTGTTGGGCCACCTGTCCAGAAGATGTGTCTGCATTGTCTTACCTTGAGAGTCAACATGGGTAAGGTTCTGGCAGCTTCTCATTTTTAACTTTTAGTACCTGGTTTCTTCCACCTGCTAATGCTCTGAAGATGTTTTTAAAATTTTAACACAAAATACTTACACTTCACTTGCAAACTAAGTATAACATTTTTTCTATTTCATCAATCATCTCTAGTAATTATAAAAATAACAATCAGAAGGAATATGTAATAATCTCTCCAAACCCATACCCAAAATAAACCAAATACATTCACAACTCTGGAAATTACGTGTCTTGAACTGAATAAAATGAACTGTAGTACCTGCTGGTACATTTAAGATCTCTGAACAACTCCAAATAGTATTCAACTAATAAATTTCATTCTCCCATCAATCCAAGCTGGAACTATCCTAAAAATTTCAACTGACACCATTTATATTTAAAAGCATTTAGGCCAACTATTATATCCACTCTTAAAATTATTGTACTAACTTTCCCAACTTTGTCATTAAATATTCTTCGCATAGGAGTCAGCAGTTCATTTAAAACCTCACATGATATCTAAACATTCAAAACCTTAAAAGTAGCATTATCTTGACAGTGCACAGAGATCAGAAAATGGGAAGCCAAGAAACACATATAAAGGGGCTCCCACTTGATTGCTTTTGTATCTTTCAGGAAATGAACATGCAAATAGTTATTTTCAATAAACAAAGTCTACGTTCAGTTCTTCACATAAAAGTGAACCTGAAAGCCAACTCACAGGTATCAGAAAGAATAGACCTATCTCTTCAAATTCAACCTACTTTGAAAGTTTGCAACAATGTTGCAATGCCACTGTGTTTTCTGGTGACAGTGACTCAGTAAAACCTGTGTTTCTAAGAGGAGGTGTTTTCTGCAATATGTTGCTGGAAATCTGAATTTATAAAGGTGTTACTATTAAAAAGTCAATTAAGATACTTGCAAGTTTAAACATACTGACTTACGGGTGCATACGCTGCACTCTCAAAGGGCCAACAAGTCCACATGGGCTAACTAACCCTTACCTCTGGAGAGGTGTCTTAACAAGTGAAAAGTCAGGTATCAGCATTAGTACAGAACTTGTGCAGCATAATTATCAGCACAAGTTTATTTAAAAAAAAAAAAAAATTTTCAAGCTGTCAGACTTGCTGGCAACCAGATAAGTAAATGCAATTAAATGAATAACTAAATATACTATACAATATCATTTAGATGTGTACATAAAAACCAATCATCTAACTAGCAAAAGTAAGATTTAAGATCTCTATTACTTCTAAAATTACAACAGATTTTAAAAAAAACTACTGACAACTGACAAGTCTTAAAAGCTTTGAATAAAATTCCTTTCCTGGTTAATTAATGTGAATAAAAATATCCTAGAAAACTTGTTTTTTGATAACTTTGTGTACATACTTTTTAATAAGCAGTGATGCTTCTGTTCAAAAATCCATTAATTACCTAATTTTCTAATGGAGGAAATGGAAACTTATAACACTTTCTGTGAAACATTTGTCTATCAACCCAGGGCAAAATCATAACAATATTGTTTTGTATTTTATGTATGGTGTTGTTGTTGCAAACTAAGTAAAGCTGGTTTTGAAATACTACAAGATAGTTTTCCATCTCAGCATAGTAACCAATGAGTGCCCTTTGGTTTGTATAAATCAAAAATAAAGATTGTTAATAACAGATATCCACCTTGATTTGGGGACCTTTCACACACAAATATCAAATGGCTAGGCTCTTATTTTACACAAGTTTAACTGTTAGGCATTACCAAACTAACTTACTCTGCCCACACCCACAGAACTATTTTACTGAACACAAGCTGTATCTGTAAACAAGTAGTAGCTTACACAAGTTCCAAAAGCAGTGTTTAGTTTTACTTTTAAAATGGGGAAGCCACACATTTTAAAAGTAAATATAGGTGAATCAGATATAATTTGAACCTAATAAACCATGCATGAGCCAAGAGTTAATAAACCAATGTGTTTTGAATTCATTCAAGTACTGATAATTCTGTATAAAGATTTAGTATATATCAGCTATCATAAGTTGTGGAAAAAAAATTCAACTCCCAAATAAAAATATATAGTTAAAATACATAGTGGTTAGTATTTCACGCAGCATAAAATCTGGTAAATCAGAAGTTTACATGTCCCAGCTGACCATGTGTGAAAATGCAAAGCAGATATTAAAACCAGTATTGTGTCTAATATTTAAAACCGGCTTGTAATTGAGGGAACATCTAAAATCCTTAATTAAAAAACACAAATGAAGTGAAAGCTTTAAACTGGTACACACTGTTCACACCTATATTTCAAGTTTGGAAATGCATATTTGCAAGCAGCAATACAAAAGTATTCATGAAGAATGCATAATCTCTGAAAATTATGAAAACATCCCTGCTACCAATACATTTCTAAATACAAAACTGACTAACATATTTGTTACTTCTGTGTAGCTAGAGAAGTTCATTTTCAAAACAGATAAAATTCAGTCTTTAGGTGTGAATGGTATGAATGACAGTCTTTTTTTTTTAATTCTTAGTTGTTTGGGATCCTTAAGCATGCAAAAGCTTTGAACAGGAGGGTCCACAAAGGAACCAGTGTTGTATTATGGCATCCAGTTAGGCCAGAGCTGGGAATGCCTCTGGGTCATCTACATCAGGAGCAGAAGCACTTGACTGAGGAGGAAAAATAAAAAGAAACAAAAAATTAACCACAATTCTCAAATATTAAAAATAGGATGTTAGTGTCTATATTTACACACTGAATTCTATAAAGTCTTCAGGTTAAAACACTACATAAAATTGATTGAAGCTTTTACTTTAGACACAAAATTATACATCAGAATAAAACTATACATATACCAGCAATGAGTCTCTCTTGTTTCTCCAACAAAGTACTTTAATTATCTGATGTGCTAGGTCTCATGTACGGAGCTTGTATATTGCTAGGTTAAGTGTTCTACCACTGATTGATACATTTCCTGCCCCCCTCCCCACCCCGTTTCGGACAAGATTTTGCAAATCCCAGCACTTGGAAGGCAAAGGCCACTTAGTCTACAGTGAGTTCCAGGACAGCCAAGGCTGTGTAGTGAGACCCAGTCTCAAAATAAAAAAAGCTCCAAAAATAAAATAAATATGGTTTGTTTTTCAAACTGGACATTAAAGTTATCCCTAATACTTTGTCAACAGACAATTCTCAATTCAAACTCAACTCCTTGAGCATCTATCAAAATTCTCATTAAGAACTTGTTTTAGAGCTGGACATGGTATAAAGGACCTTTGGAAGGGTGAGGCCTGACTGCAAGTTTGGGAACAGCCTGATATAGCACCCATAAACAAATTAATATTGTATCCCACTCTTAAATCATGGCAACTTTAGAAATCCTAAGAATTTTCTATACCTCAATTTACTCAGCAGTGAGGATAAACACCTGAGAGTAAAAAGAAATTATGCCAGCATGCAAAAAGCCTAACACAGCACCCTGACAAGCACAAAGTAAGAATTCAACAGTATGCTTTATTCAACTCATTGGCAGCACTACTATAATCATTAAAGTCCTTTAAACAGAAATAAAACTAATGCCTGGTGTGACAGTGCATATGTTTACCAGCACTTCACAGCAGATCAAAGAGTTCAAAGACAGCCTGGTCTACACAGATGAGTTCCAGGCAGGCTGGAGCCACACAGTAAAACTGTTGCAAAATGTTGTTTCTTGAAAATAAGTCACTTCTTTCTTTAGTTCTGTATTCCCCACCCTCCAGAATATTCAGCCAGTAATCTCTTACAAGTCCTAAATTGCTTAAGACAGAAAAAAAGCATCTTAAAAATCACCTTATCAGTCCTGCTGCCACGGTTTGGACGGCCACCACGGCCACGTCCACCACGTCCTCCCCTGCCACCACGTCCTGGGCGGCCTAGGTCTCCAAAATTGATCTCCAATTGAGACGTTATATCATTTGCTGGCTTCCGGAAATGATGGTCCATAACCGAATCTTCAGCATGAGCCTAAAATGGTTAAGTGAAGGCCCTTGGGTTAATTAATATAAAAGTAATGCCGCAAAATTTCTAAATGTATTTTCTCTCTAAAGACCCAGTTATTAATCCTGTACTTTGTGTGAATGAATATATCCACTTGTAGCTAGTTTTCCTGTGTCCCAGCCTGGTGGTGATCATGACAAATTCCTCTCACCCGCCAGTCCTGCAGCCCCTTGGACCCAAGTAAACACACAGAGGCTTATATTATTTACAAACTGTATGGCCATTAGCTCAAGCTTATTACTGACTAGCTCTTACATTTAAACTAACCCATAATTCTTATTTATGTTTAGCCACGTGGCTTGGTACCTTTTCTCAGTTCTGCCTTTACATCTTGCTTCTCATGGCGGCAGTTGGCAGCGTCTCCTGACTCAGCCTTCCACTTCCCCAGAATTCTCCTCTCTCCTTATCCCGCCTACACTATACTTCCTGCCTGGCTACTGGCCAATCAGCGTTTTATTTATCAATCAATCAGAGCAACATCTTCACAGCATACAGAAAGATATTCCACAGCATCCACTTCTAGCTCTACAGGTAGTACAGTTCACTTGGGGGTCAGGTAGTGACTTTGTTGTGGAATTCTTTTAACTTTCCTTTTTCATAAATTTCTCTGAATTGCAGGTGATACCAGCAGTCCTTGGTTAATGACATATAATCCAAGTGACAAGTTCCCACTCTACTAAATCTTCAGCAGTTAAATCTATGTGACATTTACAACAGGTCCTTAAAATTGGAATTCCAATGTGAATCCCTGATGATCTTTGGATAGAAGACATAGTTTTTACTAGTGAAAAATCTGAGGTTTTTGTTAATCTATACTCTTCCAAACTAGGCCCTCCTACTACCCAAGAATGAATGTACACATTTAAGTTTTGTTGTTTACATACAATTTTAAGTTGAGCAAGCATGCCTACCTCAAATACTAAATTTTTTGTGAACCACGACTTTCAAATTAGGAACATTCTGCACAAAAACCTGCAACATGTTTGGTTTCAAGCATTTCAGACAAGGATTACTCACTCAGCCTTCACTGCTCCTCCACATAAATTGCCAACTTCAAAAGTCAAACAATATAAACTTCACGTAAGAGATTCTTAGAGCTATATGTAAGTCCACACCTTAAATGCACTAAACTAATAAATGAGACATTACAAAACTAAGATGTCTCAGCCCGGAAGGAGGAATTAATAGAATTTAATACCGCTTAATGCCTCTAGTTTTATATATTCTGGATAAAATTAGTTATACTCCTTGGCTGAAAAGTTTGCTTTATACTAATAAAAGTCTACTTTTTATTCTTAATACATATAAAATCTATTTTGAAGGATAACAAGTACACTGTCTTTTATAGCCAGTATCAAAGCTGCTAATAACTACTTTAAAAACACAAATGAACATTGTTCACATTAATGTTTCCATATACTGATACCCAAATTAAATTCTATCCCTTTAGTTATGACAACTCAATTTAAAGACAATAGTTTCTCAAGTATAAATTTCAAGGAAATCTAAAAATCATTAAATATAAATCTACAAAAGCACTAGGAAAATTAAAAAATCATTTTTATAGCTTGTCTTTTATCTTGGTTTAAATGTTTGGTATTTCAAACCATTGATGTCAATAATTTTCTACAGCACAAAAGCAAAACAAACTTAAATCTGGATGGTTTACTACAAAAAAGTTTTGATGTTCAGGGCACATTTCTAACTTTTCAGTTGACTTCTAGAATGTGATGAAACCAGACAAATCCAGTTATCTCTCTAGAGCATTTAGGATGTCAACTTGCTCTGATCTCAGATCTGTCAGTACAATGACTCAGTCTACCATTCCCCAAACCACATTTCTTCCTTCTTAGAACCACCCCATTATTTGTCATACAGGTAATATCAGTGTTAAATAAATCAGTAAGCCCATATTTGTGTAAGTATTCATATCACAAAGGCACAATTAATTAAATATATGAACCCAAATATAAGTGATTTGATAAATAAGAATGTCAAAGATCCAAATTTTTTCAGAAGCAATTTTCAAAAATTTCTTACACCTTACCTTGCATGATATAGCAGTCCCTAGTATTTGCAGGATATTAAACTCAGGAGACGCCTGAAACCACAGCACCAAACCCTACACTATGCTTTTACCTATATATGAGCTATTAGTTAACGAATGGGCAAATAGTATACACAATGCAGATACAGTTGTAAATCGGTAATTCATACATTCGGAGAGTACAGGATAATGCTAAGCTTCTACAACACTATTTAGAATGGCGTGCAATGTAAAATTATGGATTTCTACAGTTTTCTATTTACTATTTTTGGACCTTAGTTAACTATATAGGTTAACTGAAAACAACAGGGTACAAAACAAAAAACACACAGCTAAATAGGACTGCTATCAGAATAAAACATTTCAAATTGGGAAACATCTTAACATGCATGTAACACACAAAGACTTCAATACATTAATGAATTACCTAATATTTCAACTAGATGTTAATGGGAAAGGCCAGAGCCTAGGTAAATCTTTTTCTTATTAACATAGGCCACTTATTCTAAATGGAAACTCCTACATTAATTTTCATTGTTCAATCAATAACACTAACAATTTTATCTGTAAGAACTGGGATAAAAATGTTTTTTAAGACCTGACATTTAAGACAATTTTCTCATTTATATTTTTATGGAGTAAATATTAAAAATCATGCCTTCTCTAAACTTAGAAAACCAACTCTACTTAACCTCAACTTTATCTAACAGTGTTTCCTATATTGGTCTCAGCCATTTGTATGTCTAATAAACCAAAATGTATTAAGAAATTGAGTACCAGAAGTTATGACTCAATGGCAGAGCATGTGCATGTTAGCATGTTCCTGGGTTCAATTCCCAATATCAAAAATAAGTGACACAGCCCAATTTATTACATGAATGAATACATGTATCAAAAAGGCCAGCAAAAGCTGCTAGAAAGAAATTTTAAGAAATAATTTGGTTAAATTCATATTCACATAAGCTCCTATCAGCATGACTTTCTGAAGTATTTACATTAGTTTCCATGTTTCTTACATAAGAAACTCTAATCAGTCTTTATAAGACACCATTCCATAACAAGGAAAAATACTAACATTTTCTAAGTCCTGAATATTTGTTCTTTCTTTCTGAGCAAGTTTTCTACACCAAATTAAGTCTGAAATAAAGCTTAAAAGTTGTCTGTATTAGCTGGGCTGTGGTGGTGCACACACTTGGGAGTCAGAGGCAGGTGGATCTATGTTGAGTGTGAGGCCAGTCTAGTATACAGAGCAAGTTCCAGGACAGCTAGAGCTAAATAGGGAAATCCTGTCTCAAAAAAACCAAACAAAACAAGTTATCCATATGAAATTTAAAACAAAAATTCTAATTCAAGGCACAAATGAACAAATTCAAATAATTTTACCTCTTCACTTTTAGATTTATGCAGAACAAATCCCTTTTTCCATTGTCCATCAGCACCTTCATTTGGTTTTCGGATATTAAATTCTACTTTCGCTCGGTCTTTATTTTGAATAGCTTTCCACTCATCCAAAGTCATCTCTTTTGGACCCTCTTCCTTAACCTCTTCAACTTCATTCTCCCTGTGAAAAAGATATTTAAATTTTATGCCTGATGGTTGTTACAAATTTGTAGAAAAAATTCTGGGGGGCTGAAGAGATGGCTAAGAGGTTAAGAGCACTGGGTACTCTCCCAGAGAACTGAGGTTCAGTTCCCAGCACACATGGCTGCTCACAAACCCCAAAACTCCAGTTCCAGGAGATATGAAACCCACTTCTGAACTCCATAGGCAACAGACAAGCAAATGGTACACATACATATAAGTAGGCAAAACACTTATATACATTAAAATTTAAAATATATTATATATATATATATATTTCAAATTACAATAAGGAAAATTACCCTGACTCTTAGTAGCTGTTAGAAAGACTATTGGAGAAGAATGGCAGCTTTCTGTTATAACCCAGCAACCAACTCCAAGCATGGTAGAGACCAGTTCATTTGCATATTGATTTGTGAATACAGATTACAACTTGCTTTCTTAAATGACTATACCATGAATTAACTGGCCTTACCAACCTCTAATATACGTCTTTGAAACTATATTTTAAACTGTACCCTCTCGTGTAATTGATTTCATGGTCTACTTTCTCCTAAACTGCATATGGAGCATACAGATGTTCATGCACGCATGTGTATGCAAAGGTATGCCAAAGGTCAATGTTGGTATTTTCCATGATCACTCTCTGCTCTATTTTTTGAGACCAGATCTTTCACTGAACCTGAAGCTCACCAACTGGCTAGGTTGGATGGCTCTAGAAAATCTTCCCACCCCCACTGGGAGGGTTAGGGTTGGTCAGGTGTGCACTTACGCCTGGCTTTTATGTGAGTGCTAGACCTAACTTGGTCTTAAAGCTGGAGCAGCAGGCGATTTACTGACTGAACCACCTCCATAACCCCATCGTTTTCATTTCATATATAAAGATCATTATCTGCTGCTCTTCTACTTCAGTTACTAGCATTCTAGCAAAGTATACAAGCCTGATTCCTACAAATCTGAAATTCTATGTAACTCCAACTCTCAAATCAACCTCTAACATATGGACAGGAGACTGAGGTTTCATCAGTAATGGAACTGTCCACAGAACAAACTGGTTTCAATATTTATACCAAAATATTTATCTGTCGTCGTCGTCTCCCCCCCTCTTCTACATAAAGCACTGGCCTAGGAATCCATTATCTTAGTCCAATTCCAAATGTCACCAAACAAATCATTTGCTATTTTGAGAGCTCTGCTTCCTTCCAAAGATAGCAAGTGATTTAGTTTAGTATCATTGCTAAAATATCTTTATGCAATTCTTTATATCTGGACAGATTCTATCTTACAACTTCCTGAAACAAATTTACATTCGCTCTTGATAAGACACTGGACATCAAGTCTATCAAGTCACTTTTACAGATGACAGAACTAAAGCTCTGGGAAACCATCCTTGTGACTCAACAATCGACAGTCCTTGATACCTACCTTTAAAGACCACTTTGCTTCTTAAACTTATCCTGCAAATAAAAAAATTATAATCCATTTCCCCCTACTTTCTAAGAATAAACTGCTCTGAAATGGTGACCATCATCTTTGTTAGAACAATTATCCCCAATTGCTCCTAGGTCCCAAGTAATACCCCATGAATATCATTTCCTTCTGAGAAACACAATCTTTGAGGATCACCCTGAAAGTGACTCAAATATGTTTAAGAAAAGGATGTGCTGAGTATTGTGACGCACCATTAATCCCCATTATGCTTATCCCTCCAAAGTAAAACACACAGAGACAGACACACACACACACACACACACAAATTCTTAATGCAAGAGACCACCTAATTCCATTTACTTTGATATACTCTATTGATTGTTTCCTTATCTCAACAAGCCCACAAAATACAATGCTTCCTCTCATCATTAAGAGTTGTTCACCAAAACAGCATTTCACATTTCTAATTTTTTTTTTTGATGTAGTCTCAGAGGTTCCAATTCAACAGTTAAAAATTTTTAAATGACTTGAACAGGGAGTGGCAGCACATGCCTTTAATTCCAACACTAGAGACAGTTCAGTTAAGCAGATCTTCTCGTGAACTAAAGCCAGTTTGGTCTACAGAGTGAGTTCTAGGCCAGCAAGCACTACAACATAGTGAACCCTGTCTCAAAAACCAAATAGGACTGGACAAATGGTACAGCAGTTAAGCGCCCTAACCAGTCTTCCCAAAGACCAACATTCAAATGTCAGCACCTACATACAGGCTTATCGTCTACAACTCCAGACCCAGATCCAATAACCTCCTCTGGCCTCCGTGGATACCGCATGCATGTAGGCAAAACATTCATACACGTAAAATTAAAAATAACCAAGTTTACATGGAGGGTGTACTTCCCAAAGGCAAGTAACAAAAGCAAAATCTGACTAATGGAATTACATCAAACTAAAAGACAATGTGCACAAACTGAAGAAAATACCTGTAACCCATTCATCAAATGAGTAATAGAAAGTATGTAACAAATCCAAAAACAGCCCAACCAAAAACAAAAACAAAAAAAAAAAAAAGCACCCACATAATCGGACTTTAAAAAGAAAAATGGGTAAATGTGGGTGGGCCAGCAGAGTTCAAGGCCAGCCTGTTCTACAAAGTGAGTTCTAGGGCAGCCAAGGCTGTTACACAAAGTAAATGAAAACTATGGGCCTGGGGATGTAACTCACATGATAGTGCATACCTAGTATGTATGAGGTCCTGAGGTAAGTCTTAGCAATGCAAAACAGACATGACTGAGCACACCCACAATCCCAGTACTTGGAAAGAATCATACATAAGTAATAATCCTCCATTACATAGTTCAAGGGCAGTCAGACTACTTAAGACCCCGACTCAAAACAAAACACCATACCATCAAAATCACAATGTGATCATCTCACCCTCGTCACAAATGGCTATTAACAGAGAAATAAATGCTAATAAGGATGCAGAGAAAATACCCTCAGAAATGTCATCAATACAAACACAATGGAAATCAAAGATTCTCAAAAGAATAAAAACCTAGAAACAGATCAAAAATTTTATCACTGGGCATATATTGTGCTGAGTTTAACTTTTCCTGGGCAGACATGAATAAAAAACATGTATTCACTCCAGACAGGCACACACAACAGTTAAGAAAATTATTCCACCTGCTTGGTGGACCAATGAGTTTCATTAGTTATTTATAGGAGCATGGATGAGTGGTTATTTACAGGAACACAGAAAACCTATGAGCAGTAACACCAATAGAGAAGAGCTCCCCCCCCAATCCCTTAGCAATCATTAAAGACTTATACATACTCAAAATAGGGGTCCTCAGACCACCTGGCAAGTCCATAAATAAATGTTAGTTTAACAACAGGTACCATGATTTCAGGACAGCAATGCTCATGTTATGCCCAGTAGACTGAGTTCCACAACATACCCAAAGGAAATAAAATCAGTATGCCAAAAATACACCCACACCCTGTTGTTTACTTGCAGCATTAGTTTTAATAGTCCAGTTCCAGGGGATCCAACACCCTCTTCTGGCCTCTGCAGATACTGCATGAATGCAATACACTTAACACACATGCAGGCAAACACTCATACATATGAAATTTTTTAAAAGAATGCTAATGAACATTCTCATCATTGCTTTTCAGTCTGAACCTAATTTTTTACAAAGCTGTTTTTCAAGTTTCAAGGTATAGTATTTATAACTGATAATGTTGAGATTGCATTAAACTAAACACTACAAACACCTCTTATACCAACAATTTGGTTCCGTTTGGTTTTCTCTTTTCTTTTTGTTTTTTCGAGACAGGGTTTCTCTGTGTAGCTTTGGCTGTCCTAAAATTCACTTTGTAGACCAGGCTGGCCTTGCACTCAGAGATCCACCTGCTTCTGCCTCCCGAGTGCTGGGATTAAAAGGAGTGCTCCACCACTGCCCAGCTTAGTTCAGTTTAGCACACTCCACCTATTCAGAATTTCAGCGTAGAACAGCTATCGTTAGAACTACCCTTCCTAAATTCAAATGTAAAGTACTTTGCTCCTTTCCTTCATACCTGGGTAACAACAGCTGACTTTATCATCAGGGCTTAAAGACTTTACTTAAAATACATATATTCCTAAATTTTTCTAAGATGTATAAAAACAGTAAAATGATCAAATCAACACTAAGTCAGGCATGGTATTACACACCTGTACTCCCAGGACTTAGAAGGTAACACAAAAGAATATTGAGTTCCAGGCCATCCTGAACTACACAGCAAGACAATGTCAAAGCAAGAAAGTCTCATGTCTGTGCCATCAAATGAGTTTCTTTGCTGGTAAAAATCCAAACAAATTCCCAGGTTGGAGCATTACATCTCCACACAAAACCACTTACTTATTTTCAGTGTCTGCCACTGGGTGCTCTTCACCTTCAGGTGTTTCCTCAGTCACATTTGATTGATCCAAATCACTGCAATTATAAGATATTTGTTTCTGAATGTATTTGGGAGACTCTCTAAGGAAAGAAAGAAAAAGAAAGGCATCTAGGTCCATTTACATGTAGCCAAAAGTCCATCATAACAAAGTACAAACTTTTACATTCTTTATGTAGTTCTAATTTTATTCTATTTCTATTCATTTTATGCTCCAGTAGACCTCTAAGAAAAAACAAATTATTAAATTAGTTTATACACTTTTAAAACAAGATTTTATAAGTCAGACACAATAGTGGATACCTGTAATTAACTACATAGCAAGTTCAAGGCTAGCCTGGCGTATGTAAGACCCATTTCAAAAATACAAAAATGGGGGTGGGGGGCCTTATCAAATTTTGTAAGGAAGACTACGATAACTAGAGTTCAAACAATTAAAGTCATAATACTCCCAGTATCTTTATCATGGGGCTTCAGAAAAACTACGTACATCCATCACTAAAATAAAATTATTAATATCTTTAATTATTTTTAAATATAAACATCCCGTAAGACATTATAAGGCTATAGCTTTGAGACAGAACATCCATTCTTATCTCCAGAACAAAATTTAAGTATTGACAAGCCTCTAGTAAGTTAAGCGTTTTGGTTTCAAATTATTTAACTTAAAAAAAAAAATCAGAATACCAACGTTAATTCATCTTTGACAGTTCCCCAGTTGTGAGATCCGCTACCTCCGCGTTTGTCCTCATGCTTCAGGCCACTGTAATGCGAAAAAGAACTAACAAAACTGAGTTAACATTATACTCTTTAGTTCTAGAAATTCAAATTTTGTTTTTATTAAATAAGCACATTTAAATCTAAAACATACAACAGTCAGTGAGACTTACGATCTATCACTTCCACTATGCCTATCGAATTCACGTTTGCCACGAGAATCAAATCCATCGCCTCGGCCCATTCCACGTCCACGGCCTCCTCGACCCCTTCCAAGACCACCTCGGCCTCGGATAGGCCGTTCAATAATCGGTCTACAAAACAAATTCAAAAATTATACCTCTGATGTTTCTAGAAAAAGGAACAGGGAAAATCCACTCCAAGGCTCAAAAATATAGACTATGCTTACTGGCTTAAAACTCAACAAATAAATATATGTAATTCCAAGTTTATTTCTACTCATGAAAAGGGAGAAAGAATTAGAAACTTTTGCTATTCTTTAAAGCATTGCTGCTAGTACACTTTTTCACTTACTGACTCACTGCATCGGTCATACTTGTATTCACCAATACTCTTAACTACAATAATCATATCTAGCCTGCATGATGAGTGACAGACAATACCACTATCCTTTGAAACTCAGTATCTGGACAAAGGGAGGCAAAGAAACTGGCCGTTGACTCAAAATATTTACTATTAAGAGATCTAACTTAGAGCAGGTTATCCATAAATATAAATGCAACAACATATACTTACTTTTCTCTGAAATACACCTAAGTAACCACCCCAACTACTACCTGGCAATTATGCCCAATTTACAGCTTTACATTAAGATCTAACTACAAGAGAACAAAGCGGGAAAAGCTTGTTTAAAGCTTACCTATCAACTGAAAATTCACCACCTTCAGAACCCTTTTCTTCAAGTGGCTTTTCAAATCTTCTTTCCCGAGGTGGTCGCCTTTCTGGTCTCCTATCAATTATTTTCCCTTCTCCCTGAAGTTGTTGATCAGGTCTTCTTCCAACTCGCCTTATTCCTTATGACAAATAACCAGCATAAGCAAATCATTTTTACAACACAAAAGTTTAGGCTAGACTATTAAGGCTGATGGGCATCACCCATGTGTAACAAACTGCTTTAGGACACTTTTATTCAACAGTAAACATCTCAAACTTCATCTACAAGCTAGAACTGACTTGGAAATCACTGGGCACCATCACACCTTTACTTTCCAAGAAGTCAAAAGCCTACTACAAAATTTTAAACTTACAGATATTTCAGTCCAGTGATATGCCCCTTAGAAAACACTGAAATTCACACTATTATTTTTCTATATAATCTGCAGGGGGGAAGGCAGTAAAGAACTCTTAAATCTAGAAAATTGTAATTCTGAAAGAAAAATAAAAGACACTTATGAGCTCTAGGGGAAAAAAAGCCCTAATTTAAAATAGCTATTTGAGCTACACATGGTGCATACAATATTAACACTAGAAAAGAGTGGGGCAAGGCAGGTTTGGAAGTTCAAGGCCAATCTGGATTACAGAGACCATGCCCCAACTCCACCTCAAGCAAGCAAATAGAGCTATTTAACCAGAAAAATCACCACTTTCCTCATTAACATTCAAAGCCCAAGTATGTATGTATACACAAATCTATATACATATTCCCAAATCTAACTTTTAACACTATTATGTAACCATTAGGAAATACTACATTATTAGTATGGATAGAAAGCTTTTTTCTATGTCTGCTCTTTCAAGTATCTGTTTTCAAAGCATCTTCACAAATCACACACAGAAAGATCCTCATTTAGCAATTATGTACTAAGAAGGCTGCAACCATCCAGAATGATAGTAACATGGGAAGCCCTGAGTTCAGTCACAGTACCCACCCTCAAAAAGCAAAATAGAATTTTCTTTAAGTGATACTTAAAGCCTAAACTAATTTTTCTACCTTCATTTTTCTTTCTGATAACATAGGAAACTCACAAAAAGAACCAATATGCATTGAATTATTGGTAGTCTTAAGGACAAGTTGATGGTAAATACATGCCTACCATTTCAGGTATGCTCTAATTACCAAACCACAGGTTTTGACAGTCAAAAAGCTGCTCAGAAATTGTTTTTGTAAATTCTTAAGTTATGTGACTTAGTTTAGGAAAACGGAACACCATCAGGATATACCAATTTGTTCAGACATCCCTAACTAGTCATACAGTAAAGATGAAATTCTTTAATATTTAAACTTCATTCTCTGTAAATTCTCAGGACAAGACCTAAATGTAGACTTTATATCAAGACATTTACATAAATTTCATCAGAGGTACAACAGTGTGTTAGGGTGGAGCTATGGAACCAGCTCAGTCCTTGTAATGATAACCAAGCTAAACACACCCAAGGAACAATGGCTTGCTTCCCCACCCAATATTCAATGAGGCCTACATAATCTGAAAAACTTATTAAACTCATTATGGGGTTGGGTGTGTTGCTCAGTGAGAGCTACTATAGCCTAGTGTGCAAAACACTGGGTTTTACCAATATCACCACAAAAAGTAAATTCATCTAATGAAAAATGATTGATACTTTTTAAAACATGCAAGGTTTTTTTTGATGTACTTACCTATACTTGAATTGTAACTGCAATAGAATCCTGGTGTTTTTTTAAATCCAAAAACCTGGTCTACACTTAACATTTTGCCAACTCTCAAGTTCTTCAAATAGACACTATTACATTCCAGCATTGTGTTATCGAGACACGGGACACACCATGGGTTAACAATTCTTTCCTTTCTTAGAGATACCAACTACCACCCAATACACAGAATAACTGACATGTTTATTCAAAATTTCCCCTTATGTATACCCTTGTTTTAAGAAACTCTGGTTTGAGAGTGATCTAAGGGTTGAGGATGTAGGAAACGCAGCTTTTCCCCAGCATGGGCAAAGTCCCGAGTTCAATCCCCAATACCAAAAAAAAATTGAAATACTAAGGAAAAATGTCCATCAGCAATGTGAATAAGTTTTCCAAAGGACTGAAGTAAATGACAAACAATCCTGGCTATAAAAATTCCCTACATTTATGACTTACAATGTTAGTTTCCAGGTAAAGACCATAGATTGGATTCGTGGTGAAAACTCAGTAATTTCAATTAAGCTTCATGCTTTTAACATTTTATTGAGTGAGTGCGGTGTGTTTTAGACACAACTTATTCATGTACTTTCTTTTAATTAGTGTCATCAAAGAGGTAAACAGTTTAAAATAAATACACCAGCCAGTTTCTTAACACAGGAATTAAATGCCTTATTCAACTGTGTGATGTCAAGAAGCTTAATCGGCTGGGTACTTTTGCCCAGGTGATGTTTCCTAACACTTCAGACTATGCTGCCCTTCCAAAACTCATTTTTAGCACAAGAATTCTTCCTTTTATTCAATCAACTAGGTTTACTCCAAACCTTACAAAAAAGAGAGAGAGAGAGACAGACACCCTCCCGCGCCCAAAAAGATACCTTAAACCAAAACCTAAACAATTCCTTTCATGAGCACGTGGCAGGCAGTAAGAGGCAACTTTAACATATAATAGCAATTGTAAAGACTCACAGCTTAGATTCTATACCTATCTGCTATGGATTTTGCACTTTCTTAACCCTTAATTGCTTTGCCTTTTCACCCACAATAAGCCAGTATTGGGGAAGAATGCTAAAATAAAATCAAAACAACTACAAAACTTTCAGCGCCCTGGAAGGGACTATTAACCGCCCATGAAGACCTGACCACGCTTCACGCACGTGCGGAGGCAAAGCTGCAGACTCCAAGGAGCTCGGCTGCCGGGATGTGACAGGCTGGGCACTCATTTTACCCACCAAGCCAAAAGCAGGAAAAGCCCTATGACCTGGGGGCTTCAGGGAGTTGGAAGAAGGGATCGCGACCTGAGAAGGGACCTGCTCACGACCAGTCTTCATCCAGAACGCCCTCTAAAAAGAGTGGGGGCCAAATTCCTCTCCTTCCCGACAGTTTCATTCACGCCAGGAAGTTACAGTTAAGTTTAACTCGAGAGCGAAAAGGGCACGACAAAAAGCGCACGTGGGACCC
>CABHPQ010136558.1:0-22568 GCA_902168405.1 Peromyscus aztecus
TGCTGGGGGTGACAGAGGAAGTACACCTCAAGACCACCCTCAATGATAACCAGTACGTGCTGGTGAACACACAGTAAATTGTCATACCTGTAAGGCAGGATAGCTCTGAGAAGGACGCTGATTCCTGGCTCCTGAGCTCTCCCAGGGGACCCAGCTCGTTAGACTTAGGGGTGACTATCTGTCTCCAGCAAGGTAAACTTTTGGGTTTTGTTACCTTTTCCTGTAACCACGACAGAATACCTGACAGAAGCCACTTGAGGAAGGGTTTGTTTGAGCTCATGGTTCAAGGGAGTCCATCATGGCGGAGAAGGCATGGCGGGTCGAGTGAGTCCATGATGGTGGACGCTTCCAGGGCTGACCTCTCATGTGGTACTGATCAGAAAGGGGAGAAGCTAAACCAGAACCGGAAGTGGAATATATTCCTCAGAGGCCCACCCCGGTAGCCTATAGTTGAACCTAGACCTTGTCTCCTCATGGTTCCACTGCCTCCCAAAACAATACATCAACTGGAAACCAGCTCTTCAAACTCACGAGCCTGTGGGGGATGTTTCACAGCCAAACCACAGTCCTCCCAAGTGTGTGTGGAGGCAGGAGGGGGGAGAGTCCCCATATACCTTCCCACTGAGGCAAGAATCATTCATGACGCGTTTGCTAAAGGAGGTTCCAAACAAGTGG
Source organism: Peromyscus aztecus (assembly GCA_902168405.1). Lineage (NCBI taxonomy): Eukaryota > Metazoa > Chordata > Mammalia > Rodentia > Cricetidae > Peromyscus > Peromyscus aztecus. Next base: position 676 of record CABHPQ010136558.1, read on the forward strand.
GTCAGGAGCAGCTGGCTCCCAGAGGATGCCCATTGTGGTACCAGCATCATGAGTACTGAGCTGCTCCATAGCAGTTGCAGCAGGCAACCAAACCCACACTGTAACGCCACCATCACTGACACTCAGGATGAACCGTCTTCCTTCTAGCTGCATTATCCCTGCTCTCACACAGATCCTGGGTACCCAGTACAGGCTACTGTTTAATAAGGATACTCTGCAGGGCAATGGGGAGAACATATTTTAGGATCTTCCTCCCCCCACCCCATTTCCTCCTCTTGTGGCATGCGCTCTTACTATTTTTGTCTTAGCTCAAAGGTCAGACTGATGGTAAAACAGAAAAATCTTCAAACTATTGTTTCAATAAACCTATGCTGGTTATGAAGAAGCACACACAAGTGAACACAAGTTAAAGAGAAAACCTAGATATGATCTGTTGTTTGTAGGACCGGAGGGGTGACGTCATGGTTAAGAGTGCTTGTTGCTCTTGAAGAGGACTCGGGCTCATTTCCCAGCAACCATTTCAGGAGACTCACAGCCACCTGTAACTCCAGCCTCAGGAGTGCTGACCCTCTCTTCTGGCCTCCTTGGGCACCTGTGCTCATGTTCATATAGCCACAGACATATGCGTATGCGTATATTGTTTAATCTCGGTGGGTTATATTAATGTTAATATTTTGGCTGTAATACTATTCTATAGTTTCATAAAGAGCTGTTACTGAGGGAAACTGAATGAAGCATATACGAGATCTCTTTGTATTATTTCTTAATAGTTATTTCAATAAAAAAACAAATTTTTATACATACATACATTTGTATATACATATACATATATATAGTTATACATAACAGTTAGGCTACCTGGATTGGAAAAACTAGTGAGGCAGCTCTCCTCCATGGGGGCCATTCAGGAGTCTAGGTTTCTCTGTCTTATTTCTATCTTCATACACAGAGTTGAACCAAGTTGACAACTATTCTGTAGCCAGAAGTTTCTCGGTCCCGCCCTGCCCCACGGTCCCACCCAGCCCCACGGTCCCACAGCCACTTATAAGACAATCACTCAGAGGCTTATATTAATTACAAATTGTATGGCCTATGGCTTCAGCTTCTTGCTAACTAGCTCTTTCATCTTAAATTAGCCCATTCCTATGACTCTATATGTTGCCACGTTGCCGTGGCATTACTGGTCTGCTGGCATCTTTTTGCTCCTTGGGAGGTGGCTGGCATCTCCTTCAACTCCACCCTTCTCTCTGTATCTCTGCTTGGATTTCCCACCTGGCTATAAGCTTTCTTTCCATAGGCCAAAACAGCTTTATTTATTATCCAGTGGGAGCCACACATATTCACAGCATACAGAAAGACATCCCATAGCACTTCCCTTTTCTGTCCAGTCAAAAAAAAAGGTTTTAACTTTAACATAGTAAAATTATATATAAGAAAACAGTTATCAAGCAAACAGTTATCAAGTTACAATATCTAGTCTATTTGTATTTGGCAAAAATTAAAGAAAATAGTCTATGATCCATCATATTTTGTGAGTCTAAAGTTTTATATCTAAATTATCTTTTATCATAACTAAGGAAAACTGTAATTATAACTATCAAGTCTTCAACTCCATCAAAGACCCCAGAAGGATACACTATTACCTGAGTAAACAGGAAGTGCATTGCAAGCAACTTGTCACGTACAACCGCAAGAAGCATCGCGTCCTCTGGGCCATGTAGCCCAGGGTCATGGGAGGAGTAAACACCACTACACTATTCTGGTTTTCTTTTCTGTTGCTGTGACAAAGTACTGACCAAGGCAATTTGAAGAGAAACTCACTTTAGGATTCCAGGACACAGTCCATCACTGAGGGAAGACAGGACAGGAACAACACACAGAAACTGGAGGCAGGAAATACTGTTGAAGGCTGCTTACTAGCTTGCTCACTGGGCAGTTCTCAGACATCTTTCTTATATTTCCCAGGCCCATCTGCCTAGGGATAATGCCACCCACAGTGGACTGGGCTCTCCCCCACCAATCATTGCTGAAGACAGTCTCTCACAGACATGGACACAGGCTATTCTGAGCAGGGCAATTCCTCAGTTGAGGTTTTCTCTTCAAAAGTGACTCTAGGTTGTGCCAAGTAGACAACAGAGACTAACCAGCACAGTGGCCACTGAATTTCAGCTCATGAAAAAGAAAAGGGGACAGGGGACAATCAAGTCTTTTTAACATCTGATGCAGGAATTGAACACGTCATTTCAATCACACTGTACTGGCAAGAGCTTAGCCACACGTGCACATTTACTACAGTGAAACCTGAAAAGTATAGTTTTTATTATGAATGACCGTGTAGGCCAGTAAAACACTATCACTGTAGAAAAAAGGAAAGACATACTTTGGGTAACAACCAACAATATTCTAGGAAGTACAATGTGGTTGCCCTACTTTTTGTGTTTTTTTTTTAATTTTAAATGCTGAATGTCATTTATTTAAGGGGGGAGGAGGTCTTAAATACAGGCTTACAGCACAATGGGAGGACCCCGGAGGGCAGAAGTTCACTACTGATGTTTTACAATCTTGCTTCTACTCTGTTAATGCCCATTATTCAGGGTACCAGGCAAGGAACTTCCCTTAAGCATTCAGGAGGGTGGAACCTGGCAGGGAATTAGCATAGGGAGAATATCAAGGTCAAGGTCCGCAAGCAAGGCAACAGTTACCCAAAACGGGGGCCAGGGCCCTACAAGTCCCCCTTTTATTAAAAAATGAGCTTCTGACTTGGGTTGCGTGGGACGTCAGCAGGTCACCTTACCCATCATGGAGACGCCTGCCCAGGCCACACAGGTGCTCTGTCTTAGGTTGGTGAGTGCCCCCCAGGAATTACCCTTCTCTGAATACTCATTATCATACAGGCTCAGTCATGTGTGAGCTGCAGAGTTAACTGCTGCTAAAGATCTCAAAGTTGATACAGTGTTTTTGATGTGTTCCCAAAACACCTTCTTTTGGGTAGACTGTCTAACATGTTCTATATTTTTTCTGTCCTGACATTGAATGAGATCAAATTCTATCTGTGTTAGATCAAATAATGGCCTCCAAAGTGTCCACATCCTAGTGTCCAGAACCCAGGAATATAATTTAACATGGCAAAGAGGGCTTTGAAGACGTGGTTAAGTTACAGATCTTGAACAAGTGACTAGTGAGGGTTATCAATATGGTCCCTAAATGTACTCACAAATATAAATAAGAGAGTGAACAAAAAGATTAAACTCAGAAGAGAGAAAGGGCATGTCAAGTGATAATAGAAGAATTTCAGCTTCTATGCTGATTGGAGGTGGAAGGGCCATGGATCAAGAGATGCAAAGAATAAGCTCTAGGGTTGACAAGATGGCTCAGCTGGTAAAGGTGCTTGCCACTAAACCTGACCACCTGAGTTATAGGCCCAGGACCTATATGATGATAGAAAGAGAGAACAAATCCTAAAGACTGTCTTCTTATCTACACACAGACACACACAGACACACAGACACAGACACACATACACACACACACACACACACACACACACACACACACACACACACACTGAATTTAAAGAACACAGCTCTCGAAATTGGAATAGATAAGAAAGAAAATTCTCCTGAAGCTCCTCCACAGGCAGCCACATCAACACCTAGACTTTAGTCAGGTGAGAATGACTTCCAACTGGGGCCTCTGGAGCTATCATAGAGAGGAGAGTTAAGGCTTAAAGCTGCCAGACTTACATTAATTTGTAACAGCAGACACAGATAGGACTCATCAGAAGATGCCTTCCAGCTATACTGAGTGAGTTAGAGGCCATCACAATCCACGGCTAGCCAACCAGAGTCTTCCCAGAGACTGTCAGTAGAACAGAAAACTCGCCTTCGAAAGAGTCTAGGAAACAGGGAAGCTTCTGGCTTTGGCTGCCAACAAAAATTTATCTTTTTGCCACAGTAAAGAGGCCATCTAAACATTAGCAAAATGAGCTGAGAGATCGCTAAATCCACCTTCTGAGTTTCCAGTCACAGGAGCCTAAAATGTTTAACTTTGATTTGCCAGTAATAGGATGAATTTGTGTGATTTTCAATTAAAAATGACTGCCATGGCTGGTACCTGTGCTCCTCGGTTCCTGAAAGCACTAAAGAGTCAAGTGGCCGGCGTGAGCTTCAACAGCTTGAGTGGCCTTGTTTCTTAGGGGAAGGTACCGATTGGCTAGTGATAGGTCGTGTTATCATCTCAACCAATCACTGAAAGTAGGACGTGGGGCATCTCTTGGCCAGGAAACTCAGGATGATGATGATGATGATGATGATGATGATGATGATGATGATGATGGTAAGTTTCCTATTTTCTTTTTGACATTTTCATGTATGCATATAATGCATTTTAGTCCTTCTCACTCCATTATCTTGTCTTAATTCCCACCCTTCTCCCAATGAAACCCTTCTTCTCAACAGCTGTGTGTGTGTATATGTGTGTTTGTGTGTGTTTGTATGTGTGTCTGTGTGTTTGTATGTGTGTATGTGTGTGAAAGTGTGTGTGTTTGTGTGTGTGTATGTGTGTGAATGTGTGTGTGTTTGTGTGTGTATGTGTGTGTGTGTATGTGTGTGTGTATATATGTGTGTGTCTGTGTGTGCACGGTGTTTAAATAGGGCTGCTTGCAGCAGCCTTGGTGGGTGGTTATTTACTGGAGCATAGAGCACAAGCACCGTGTCGATGCTTCACTGACGGGAAGTGACATCTCTTCCCCCAGCCACCGGGAACTACCGGTCGTTCCTCCAGGAGGGGTGGGCCCTCATAAGCCCCTCCCCTTTCCACACTGAAATGTTGATGGCCCTGGTCCTGTGTGGGTCTTCTTCGGTTACCACGGCTGTACAACTGCAGTGAGTTTGTGAGTCATGTCCAGAAGACACTGTTTCCCTGCAGTCCTCCCCAGCCTCTGGCTCTTACCATCTCTCTGGCCCCGCCCCTTATGTGACAGTCCCTGTGTCCTGGTTGGGGGTTGATGTAGCTGTCCTCATTTAGGGTCAAGCACTGCACACTGCTTGTTCTCTGTGCTTTGACCATGTGTAATAACTGTCCATTTGTATATTAATGGTATTAAATACCATGTGTATTCTCTGCACTAACTGTCATCCACTGCAAGAAGAGATTTCTCTGGCGGGGTACTGAGAGCTGAGCTAATCTTATAACATGAAGTTTTAATCAGCACTATTTAAAAACGTCATTTAATTTGTACTGAGAAAGGCAACCGTTCTAATAAGATATTGCAAAGTTTTTTTAAAGGAAAAAGAAAAACTATTGACCCAGATAGGATGCTTGATAATTCTTAATAAGTGCTATAAATGCTCATAAAAGAATGTGAAGATGCTTAATTGCTGAATAAATGAAATATAAACATTCATTAAGTTACTCAGAGAGTTCTTTAATATGTAGTGGGGAAATCATTTTATCAAATGCACTGTAAGTAATAAATGCTTATTTCCTTTCCTAAAACAAATTAATTCTTGAAATTGTTAACCACCATTTAAATGTTGCTTGACTTTTGTCTATTTGTTTCCCTTCTTTTAATTTTTTCCTTGTTTGTGTGAGGAAACACATTCCTCTGAGAGAAAGCAGCAGAGAGTGCAAGATGCCAAGCGCAGGGAGTTGGGACCGAGACTGTGGCTTTCAATCCCGGTCCTGCCGTTCAGGATTTCTATGTCTGGCCAAGTCACTTAACTTGATTGATTTCCAAGGGGTGTGTGTGGGGGGGGGCATTTTTAAGGTTTATTTTTCTCTATTCATGTGTGTGTGTGTCTGTCTGTGTGTCTGTGTGCGTGTCTGTCTGTGTGTCTGTGTGTGTGTGTCTGTGTACACACACTCGGGTGTGTTCATGCGAGCTTGTGTGTATAGTGCATGCACATGAGTCTATGAATGGATACACACTTGCTGACTTGAGACGGTCTCTCACTGAAACAGAAACTCAGCCTTTTGGCTCAGCAGTCTGGCCAGAGAGCTCTTGGGGTTCACGTGTCTCTACACCCCACCTCCCACGCCAATGCTAGGATTGTGACAAGCACAGCCATGCTCAGCCTTTTACATGACTGCTGAGGATTCACACTCAGATTTGCAGAGTAAATGATGTACCCACCAAGCCATCGCCATAGCCCTCACTCCCCAGCTCCGAGAGTCGAGTCGCTGTGATACTAGGTCACAGCACTTCCAGGGCAGTGCTTTCCAACCTGAACTGTGGCTAGCAATTACTTGGAAAATTTGCTAAGGTTTATCAGGTCTAGATTCGGTCACAGCCCAGGCCCAACTTCCACATGGTGCTGATAGTATTGCTCCAAACTTTAGAAAAGTGAGATTTTGGGGTGTCGATCATGCCTACAATGATCCCTTTTATATTTTTTTTAACATCTTTTTTAGTTACATGGGTGCAAGTGCACATGTATCATGGAGCATATGTGGACACACAGAAGACAGCTTTCATGAGTCTGTTCTCCCTCCCAGGTATCAAATCCAGGCGCTCAGCCTGTGCATCATGCGCTCTTACCTGCCGATGCATCTCTCCAGTCCTCACAATCATTTCTTGAGTAACTGGTCCAGCTCACAGTCATGGGTCACAAACGGTTCATGCTGGCCATCCTGGCTCCTCTGCCAGCACCACCACCTTGCCACGGCAGATTATAGTAGAGGGTGTTTCTGACCCAAGCTGGGTCAAAAGAATGTCTCACCTGCTTGGAGATTTGAACACTGACAACTAGAAATGTGGCATTTGTTCGTTTCACAAATCTTAAAAATGGGCTAAGAGCAGGGAAGGGGTTGAAGAATTTTGAGATTTTTAAGTAGGATTATTGGGGAAAGCCCCTTCTACGGTGACTTTGGGGGCCATGTGTTGAAAAGGACAGCATAGCAGGTGGAGAAAGCTTGAGTCCTTGAGTGAGTCCACAGCACATGAGCACTCTGCTTCCCTACAGGCTGAATTTCATGGAGATGAGAGGAAGAAATACATCTTTATTGCATAAAGCCACTAGGTTTCAGGGATATTACAGAAGCTAGCAATGCCTACTTAACACATACAGTTGTTCAACCCTTTCTGGAATCCTAAAAATTGCCCTAGTTAGACTTAGGATATTCTCTTGAGTTTGCCTCCTCCTATTCACTAACCCAGAACTTTAACATGAGAGTTTGGGAGAATTTGATGAGCTAATAGGTGTAAACATGATTCTCAACATATAAAATGATGCAAAGCTCTAAGGAAGCCTGCCAAAAATGTGATCTTTCTGAAATGCACCACGATCTAGATGTATTAATAGGGAAAACAAAACAAAACGACTGTTGACATGTGAACTCACATAAGGCCAATTTCTTTCTCTGGTCATTTCTAGCTTAGATTTCTTGTTCAGGCTAAAATCTACTAACTAGCAGTGAGAACTCAGGGAGTAATTATAAAGTTCATAATTTTCCTTTCAGATGTAAATGTTTATATTTTAAGAGTCCTCAGGGACAGAAGAATATTAACATTTAATATAACACTTTTCATGTTTATCCACACAGGAAATGTAGGCGTCCCCTGGAGGATCCTGGGACTGCACACAGGAAAACAATCTTCTATACTGCGTTCCCAGGGGGCCTCTCTTCCATGGAGGCTGGTCTCAAAAGCACATAGCTGGGCTCCCAGCCCCGAGCATCCTTCATCTTCTATTTTTTATGTCCCAAGGAGCCACAGAAAAGCTGTCCCTGCAGACCACTGAGTACAACCCTGTCTCCATCTGTAGCACGAATCTTCAAAGGTCCTATTAATGAAAACAAATCCGGAACCAGGTATTGGGGTGAACGCTGGAAGATCAGAGAAGCAGAACAAGCCACAGCCACCTCACCTTGCCAATTCCTTAACTGATCCTGTTTCCTCAAACTGGAAGCCTCTGTGTCCTCATCCGGAATGAATCTCAGAGGAACTGCTGCTAAAAGCCTAAAAGCTTAACCAGGCTAAAAGCTTCTAGCTCCTGGTTTTCACGCCTTATATACCTTTCTGCTTCCTGTCATCACTTCCTGGGATTAAAGGTGTGAGTCACCATGCCTGGCTGTTTCCAGTGTGGCTTTGAACTCAGAGATCCGGATGGATCTCTGCCTCCCAAGTGATAGGATTAAAGGTGTGTGCCACCATTTTCTGGCCTCTGTATCTAGTGGCTGTTCTGTTCTCTGACCCCAGATAAGTTTATTAGAGTGCACAATATTTTGGGGAACACAATATCACTACATCCATCTCCTGAGGCCTATAGCCAGATTGCAGATGAGACCAGCCAGCCAGGAAAGCCAGGGTCACATCAGCTTCTTGGCTTTCTTCATTCACCTCCATTCATTTTCATGTCCTGGGGCTTGAGTTTACCCTTGTGTCTTTATGCACATTCTTAAGGAAAAATGAGCAGTGGATGACATAATACATGTGACCCCCTTTGAGTCTGAATGTGGGACCGGTTCTGTTGACAAGAAAAGCACATGAAGTCAAAACCTCCAACCTTCCAGTTACCAAAATGAAACCTTCTGCCCCGGGGTCCCATATAAGGCACATCTCTGTGAGATATGTACACAGACTTGCAGCTTTCCATAAACCCACAGCTTTAATGAAAAGGCATCAGGTGTTCCTAACAGGAAGGACACTAACTTCCTCTCCATGTGGCTTCTAAGTCCTTCAGGAACAAAGGTTTGTCCTGGCTCAGTACACAGTCGATGGTTATAGTATGTGGAGCTGAAAAAATAGAAGATCAGGGACACAGCAAAACATATGCACACATAGATACCAAAGCTCAGAGAAAACAAGGTTTTTAAAGGTATGAAGAGGGGCTGGAGAGATGGCTTAGTGGTACTTACTACTCTTGCAGAGGCCCTGGGGTCTGTTTCCAGAACCTACATAGTGGCTCACAACTGCCTATAACTTCAGTTCTAGGAGATCTGACTCTGACTTCCTCAGGGACCAGACGTGCATGTGGTGCACAAACATGAAGGCAAAACATTCATGCTCATAAACTAAAATATCTTTAAAGATACTTGGAGAGTGAATGTTCCTTTCCTTACAGATCTTCATCCATCACCCATCCATTCTCTACCCAGGTGTCCATCAAACTATCCACCCACACATCCATCCATTAATTTACTCACCCATCTATTCACCTGCCCATCTATCCATACACCCACCTCTCCACCAACCCATCCACTCACCCATGCACCTATATACCTACACACCCATCCACCCACCTATCTTTCTATTCACCCACATACCCATTCACTCATCCACATACCCACCCATCTACACACCCACCCATCCACATACCCATTTATCCACCCACCCATCCACCTATCAATCCACGCCCTTATCCATACATTCACACATCTGTCTATTCACCTGCCCACCCATCTTTTCGTCCACCCACCATCCATCCATCCATCGGAAGAAACAGACCAAGCTGAATCCCTTCTTTCATCAGTTCTGCACTCATTAGTGGGGTCACACAAAGAGATGGAAGCCTGGAAGCAGAAGCTGGAGGTAGGAAGAGGAGTCTAGAAGGACTCTGAAGCACACTGGCTGTGAAATTGGGGAAGGTAAACAGAGTGAGCTGCTGCAGCACAGGTGAAGATTAACAAACCACAGGCTCATCATAGAGATGCCAGGACCTCCAGGCTTCCTAGACAAACCCGGAAGTGGCTTCAGGAGCCAGTTTGACAGCTTTTGCTCCAGAGCCGGGCAGCAAGTCACCAGAGGCTGGCTGAGTCTCGGCTGTGCATCTACAGGCCACGCTGTCGTCTGCCTCTGTGAGTGGACCGGGGTCGCGAGGGCTGACATCGCCCTCTTCTGGGATGGCAGGGCAGTCCTAAATGCACTTTGATGGGTCTATGACAGGAGCCGGCTGAGGGTCACAAGTGGCAGCCAGCGGAGGGTGACAGAAGCTGAAGGTGACAGTTGAGGGTAATAGCTGGTGGTTGAGGGTGACAAGTGGCAGCTGAGGATGACTGATACCTGCTGAGGGTGACAAGTGACGTCTCTGGGATATGGTTGTGAGTAGCACCAACCTAGATGGCAGGGGCATGGTCTTCTCTGGGCTCTCTGTTTCCAAGGTGCTTGTTCAGTCCAGCCATCTAGAATGTCGAGTTCATAGACACTAGCTCTCCTCTTTGGCTTTTTGGTTTAATTTTACAGACAGCAGGCCCCATGCAGAGCCTCCCACAGGCACCGAGCCAGAATCAATTCAAAGTTAACATCACGTGGGGAGGGGGAGACTGTGGCACTCTCTCTTTGTGACAAGTGATTTGGATTTCCCAGTTACAGTGGCAAACTGAGGTTCCAATTAAAATGTTTGTTTTTTTTAAAATAAAAAGGTACATCTGAGGTGTGTGGTAGACCAGGTGTGTGAGTCATGCTCACCAGGAGCCACTGGGATGATGACATGAGCAGGGCTTGTCCCAACACCAATGTTAGGTCCTATACATCGGGGTTAAGAGTCAGCCAGAGCTGATTCAAGCTCTGGGTGCAGCTGAGCCTGCATGGTTGTGAGCAAGGTATCAGAGCTGTTTTCCTCATCTCTGAGAATCAGAGGAGTCTATTGCTACCTCAGAGTTGTGCTTAAGCATCAGTGGCACACCTTGAAAACCTCTTGCCTGTAATGAACAACAAGTGTGGCCGTAGTCGCTGTGATTTGCATTGTAGGGAGGAGGAGGCAAGGGTTCAGAGTCACACAAATAGCTGGCAGTAGATCTCAGTCCAGGACCCGTTTTTTCATGATTCCCAGTATAAGAACTTCAATGCTGTGTCATGCACCTCACTGCCTGGGAGTCGATGAGGCAGCTGCTCCTTTGCCCTCCTGAGCCGTTGCAGAATGTGCTGGTTGTGAAATCACACACAGTTCAGATCACTGGGGACTCTGTACCTATTGCTTCAGGTCATGGACTCTGCCCAGCCCTCTGGGGCTGCGGTGGTTGAGACATGAGTGGTGGAGTCAGACATCCCTTGGCCCCGGTAGATACATGGATCCCTGTATCCACTCGTCACCTAAGGAACTGGGAGTGGATGGGTCTCTGGGCCTCAGTTTATTCACCTGCAAAACAGTACCTGCTAGTTAGCGCTGTCCCTTTAGGGCAGTGATGAGCACTCAGGAACATAATTTATAAACAAGTTGTGGGGCAGGGCCTGGCACATTAAGGGCTTATGAAACAACGGCAGGCGACACCTCTGTGGTAGGATGGAGTCGCAGGCAGGCTGACCCTGAGATGGAAGCAGGCGTGGGAGTAGCAGAGAGGACAAGGGCTATTTGAAAAGCTGTGGAGGGCTCACCCTGCCTGTCTAGATCACTGATCTCTAGTCTACCAGATGCTCCTTGTCCCTGAAGACGGTTCTAGAGAAGGAGTCTACATTCACATAGGGTTTCCACGGTAATTTGAAAAACGGATTGGTAAGAGCAATTATAAAATGGTTTGGGGGATGGGAAGATGACTCAGTCAATAAGCCACTTGCCATAAAGTGCTTGTCATACAGCCATGAGGACCTGGGTTTGATCCCACGATGGGCACTAGCCATGGTGGCATGTATGTGAAATCCTAGTCCTGGGAAGGTGGAGACAGATGGATCCTGGGGCTCAATGGCTAGCCAGCCAAACCCTATCAGTAAGTCCAGGCAGTGAGAGGCCTTGTCTCAAATAATAATAATAATAATAATAATAATAATAATAATAATAATAAAGGCTGGGACTGGAGATAGCTCAGCAGTTAAGAGCACTTACTGCTCTTCAGAGGACCTGGGTTCAGTTCCGAGAACCTATATCTGGTGGTTCACAACCCCCTGTAACCCCAGATGCAGGAGATCCATGGGCACCTGGACATATATGGCAGAAACTTACACAGGCATGCACAATCACACACATTTTTAAAACATAATACAATGAAAAGTAAAGAAGAAGAGGGGGAGGGGAAGGGATGGCTCTTGAGAAACAACAGCTAAGGGTAAGCTCTGACCTCCACATGCAGGTAAACATATAAGAAAAAACAAAACTCCATTTCATTCCTTTTTGTGAGCACTGTAAAGAATTGCAAGCGCCTTTTGTGTAACAGCTATGCAGGTGAGGGGCGTGTGAGTGGGTGGTAAAAAGACCTGACCCACATACGGTGATGACTGTGACCGCCCGCCAGCCCCCGTTCCATGCAGTGCCATCTAGCCCGCCCTGTAGACTCTGTGCTTCACCCCTCTTCCACATCAGGGATTCTCTCTGTCACTGCTAGCTACATCTTTGTCTTCGCTGCATTATATTAGATACAAACACTTCCTTTCCGCACCCTTCGTGGAACACAAACAGCACCAGTTTGTAAGCCCTGTCACCTCAACATGTTTCCCAGGACCCAGGACCATAAGGACATTGACCGCTGATAAACACCTTTTCAAAAACCGAAGATACCTAATTATAAGGTCGCACCCCCTGAAGGTGTTTTAATTTTCCTTATGATGAATTGGGGGGGAACCTTTTTTTTTTTTTTTTTTTTTATTTTATTTTTTTTTTTTGAGGCACAATCTCTCTAGCCCAGAATTTTCTTGAGACAGTCTCTATAGCCAGGGATGAACCTGAAGGGGTGATGCTCCTGCCTCTGGCTATCCAGTGTGGGGACAACAGGTGGGTGTTTTATCTATATGAAAACAGGTTTTTTGTTTGTTTGTTTGTTTATTTGTTTGTTTTTAACAGGCCGGCTTTGAACTCTCTAGCTTGAATCTCCTATCTCTACCTCCAGAGAGCTGGGATTACAGGCTTGCACTGCTATGTCCTATTTATACAATGCTGGGAGGGGGAACCCGGGGCTCCCTACAGGCTAAGTAAGTCCCTACCTGCCAAGCCACATCCCCAGCCCAGCTGCTGTTAGCCAGACTCTTTAGACAACTTAGCTCCGTGGTTGAGTATTTGCCTGGCATACACGGCCCTAGGTCCCCTCCTCAGCACCTACAAAAATAAAAGGTCACATCTAGCATGAGGGCATCTTTTAGATGCTGTTGGCCAAATGCTAATTGTGTCCGCATTGAGCTGTGATGCCAGGGGGTGAGTGGCATCATGGCTTTGAACCATGGGGCTGGAGGAACAGTGTGCATAATCTTAGGTTTTTATTACTGAGCCTTAGATTTAATTAGGTCTTCATAAATCTAAAACACTCCCGGTCATATTTCATTACTTTCTGCCTCTAACTCCCCTGTGAGATGTCAACTGTTACCCTCACTTTACCTTAGCATTATCAAGAGGTCCAGCGGATTTTAAACTTCTTTCTTTCTCCTGTTGGTAATTAAGATTCCTTTTCTCCCCCTTAATCATGTGCTTAACTTTAACCTGTTTCTGAGAAAATGACAGCTCGGGTCAGATGCTGCCTCCCCCATCCCAACATAAAAAGCAATTACTGAGCAAAGCTACACTTTGGGAGAGCCTCCAAGCAGTTGCAATCATCCAGTGTGACCCCAGGAGGAGTCAGATGGAAGCTAAGTAATGAAACACAAGTTCCGAGTATCTGGAAACGGGGAAATGGATGGCAAGACACTGTATATTCCTTCTCCTCCTGCTTTAGCCCTCAAGAGGGTTTCCTGGGGGTTCTATGGACTGTTTTTGCTCAGATCTCCACACACACACACACACACACACCCTCTCTCTGCGTAAGGTGGGGCATATGTGTGTGGGGGCATATGTACACTTGTTTTTGGTGTATGTGCATATGTGAGTATGGGTGTGTGCTTACTCCTGTGCACATGGAAACCTAGTACCTACTACTCTACACCCTCTTTTCTTTCTTTCTTTCTTTCTTTTTTTTTTTTGGCAGAGCCTCTTACTGAATGTGGGGCTCCCTTTTTCAGCTAGACTGGCTGGCCACTGAGCACCCAGGATCAGTCCATCTCTTGCCTTCCATTACTGGGCTTCCAGACACACTCAGCCATGCCTGGCTCTTGCGTGGGTGTTAGGGATCCGAAGCTCCCCACACTTACGTAGTAAAGCTGGTATTCTCAACCTTTTTTGAAAAAAATGGGCTTATTGTTGTATGGGTGGTGTTACTCCCTAGGGCATCCTTTGTGGCTCCCGACTTCAGAAGACTTTCTGGACCTGGAGGCCAAGCCTTGTTTCCATGGTTGTTTGCCTTGCTAAATTATGAATTTTTTAAACTTTTCTCTATTGGTCCTCCCATAGGTCAGTTCAGCAGGTTCTTGCTTCAGATCTTTCTGGAACTAGCTGAAAGATAATAAGGAGTAGCATCAATAGGCTTGGCAAGTTTCTGAGGCACTCATGACTGGACATTCCTGACCCCTGAGATATATGGTTATAAAAGCAAAGAACAATTCCAATATTCCTGTCACAAGTTTCTAATTGGACTCTTAGAGGCCTTATCCATGCTTGGGATCCCTTACAGTGGTATTCTTTGGTGATATTTAAAATAGTTTGAACTCTGTTATCTGTCATCTTGTTAGTCATGATGTGTGTGTGTGTGTGTGTGTGTGTGTGTGTGTGTGAGAGAGAGAGAGAGAGAGAGAGAGAGAGAGAGAGAGAGAGAGAGAGCGGCTTGCCTACCTGTCTGTCTGTCAGAGGATAACCATGGATGTCATTCTTCAGGTACCATTCACATTGTTTTTTTAAGGCAGAATCTCTCACCAGAATCTCTCACTAGAGCTCTTCAGTCACACTAAGCTGGCTGACTAGAGAACCCCACAGATCTGCCTCACTCCACCTCCCAGCCTGGGCATTGCAAGTGCATGCCATGATGCCCAGCTATGTTTCCACATGGGATCTGTGTGTAAACTCAGACTCTTGTGCTCAAAAGGCCAGCACTTTACCAGCTGAGCATCTCAACAGCCCCCATCGTCACAGGTCTTCTTGCAAGGGTGATTTCCGCCTCCAGCTTCTCCTAGATGCTACCTGCTGTGGCCTCCATGTCTTTCCACCCCTTCTCCTTGGTCCCAGCTGAGTATGCTGGCCCTTAGTCCTCACCAACATCCCTCCCATGTAGCCCCTCATCACTTCTTACCTGGATCCTGTTCAAGCCTCTCCCTTCCCTAGTGGAAGCCCACTCTTTATCAGAAAACATGGCTGCTCTGGCAGTTTCTCCCGTAAACCAAGTTTCCTGTTATTGGCGGTATGGAGTTCAGAGTTCCCAGAAGGGGCCTCAAGGCTTTCTCTCTGCCAATTCCAACTATCCTCCTCCTTCACAAGCATATCTGCACATGATGGCCTTGGGTTACATCCCAGCGACTGTGGACCCACACAGCACTCATCCAGCCTAGCCTTCCACATAGACTTCCATTTAGATGTGATGTGCCCCAAGCCTGTGGCAGTCCTCCACTTTTCGTCAGTCTTCCTGAGTCCTCCTTTGGTCCAAACTCAGCTCTGAGCTCCCTCTTCCGGGAAGTGTCCCTTGATCAGTCAGAATCAGCCATCATCTTCCATGTCCCTGCATGGAATCTGTATGTCACTCAGAAAAGTGATTTTTGTCTCACCTTTGGTCTTGTGTTATGACTTGCATCTTCAGTGTCTCATCTGATCTAAGTTCCACCCTCCCCCTGGCACCATGGTGGGAATGTGGTGGCACCTTTGGGAGGTGGGACCCAGAGGAAGGACTTTAGGTCATTGAGGGTGTACCCTTTAAGGAAGTGCACAGCCTCGGCCTCTCTTGCTTTGCCCCTGCACTCCCCAACATGATGTGCTGCCCCATCATAGGCTCCAAAACCACAGAGCCAGCTGGCCACACTCCTGCAGCAGCTGGGAGCCAGAACACAGCTCTCCTCTTGAGAAGTCTCAGGTACTTATCTTGTTCTTTAGACATTGGCAGAAGTCTCTGTTCCCACAGTAAGTGCCTTGGTGCCAGAGCCCTATGTTACTGGGTCTGGCATCTGTACCATTCTGTAACTCAGCATTTTTTAGGAAGTTAAAATGGTAGCATTAAACAGCATGGACCACAATGACTACTCAACCCCTCGGGGCCCTGCTCCTTTGTGTCTGTCACAGTTTTACTAAACTGGCTATGTTTTGTGTTGTTAAGAAGCATCCAGAGGGGCTGGAGAGATGGCTCAGTGGTTAAGAGCACTGACTGCTCTTCCAGAGGTCCTGAGTTCAATTCCCAGCAACCACATGGTGGTTCACAACCATCTGTAATGAGATCTGGTGCCCTCTTCTGGCCTGCAGGCATATGTGCTGTATACATAATAATAATAAATAAATCTTTAAAAAAAAAGAAAGAAAGAAAGAAATAAGTATCCAGAAGTTTAGCAAATATTTATTGGAAATCTGTCCATTTCTGAGTTCAGTGAAGGAGTGCCCCGGTGGAAAAGGAAGGACCCCTTTCTGGTGAAATTCTCATCCTTGGGAAGGAGTGGAACCATTTAAAGGCACACAGTTTGCCATGAAGAAGGCAGCGCAGCTGTAGGGTAAGGAGAGCTGAGATGGATGAGCAGAAACCTCTCTGAGGAAGACCTTACTGCTGAGGAAGTGACACCTGGCCAGGACCTGCAGACACCATCCATGTGTCACACTGTGCCGAGGACGGTGCGCCAGGGAGCCTGGCATGTCACTGGGAAGAAGAGAAGATCCACATGGCTGAAGCACAGAGAGTCGATGGCAGAAGAGCGGGCGTTGGAGACAGGTCATGGAGGTGAAGGTCGGAAGTCTGGAAACATCAGTCAATAGTCCCCAGCATGAGGGATAAAGTCATGGAAGGGTGTTACACAATAGAATTAAGGACATTTGCTGTCATGGCCACTCCAGTTCCAGTGTGAGCATTCTGTTTTCAGAAAACAAGATGGGGATGTGACTCAGTGGTAGAGCATGTGCCTTGCACATGTGAGAGCTGTGTTCTAACCCAAGCACTATGAGAGAGAAAATGGCTCAATGGTTAAGACCACTTTCTGCTCTTCCAGAGGACCACCCAGATTAGATTCCCAGCACCCACATGGCTGTTTACAGCTGTCTTAATTCCTATCCAAGGGCATCTGGCACCTTCTTCTAACCCTCACAGGTACTTCATGCACACGGCACACATGAATACATACAGGTAAAACTCTCATACACATAAAAAAAATAAACAAATACATGTGTGTGTGTGTGTGTGTGTGTGTGTGTGTGTGTGTATGCATATACTGTTATAAGGTCGGCATTTGATATATTAAAGAGGTGCTCATTCATGCCTTGGTCTTCACAATTTTCCTTGTAACATAATGGTGGCACTTGCTTCGTGGAACCCAGCTCCCATCCTCCGCACCGTCTTGCCCAGTTCTCTGAATGGTTCTTGCCTCTGTTCTTTGTATCTTCATACCTCTGAGACTGTTGGTGATCCTTATCTACAGTTGTGACTCTTTGTGAGTGATCCAGTCAGCCTCACTGGCTAGAGACACAGTGCACAGATTTCTAGAACATGTTGACCTCTATAACCCTGTGTCCTGAGAGCTCTAATCATGGCTGTAGAGGAAATATTGAATTGACACACATCAGAGCTTGGGAGAAAGAAAACAAGAAATAGCATCTATGGGGTGACCATACCATGTGGTGTGTTTGGGGGATTCTGTCTACATTATCCCTTCTTGCCTTTGTAAACTTGTAAGCTTGTCCTCAGCTCAATGGTTTGGATGAAACCATAGGCTCAGAGCAATCTACTGACTTAAAGTCACAGAACTAAAGAGAACCCAGACACCCTTCTCTTTCCTCAAAGGCCATTTTCAGGGGTTAAGAGTATGGGCTCATGGTGTCCACTCTCCATTGGGTGTGCACGGGAGAGTTATTTACTCTCGGCTGGAAAACAGGGTGATAACGGTGCTTTGTTTGTTTGTTTGTTTGTTTGGTAGCTCATGTGGTTGCTCATAATGTGCGCGGTGGGCTGTGTGACACCAGTGGTAAATGCCACAGCCTATCTCTCCTTGTCCTCACTCTCTCTGCCCTGTCAAATGCACCGAGTGCTCTCCCTTGAAGCACTTGAGAGCTGTCTAGGGTGGAGGGCATGATTAGCTACAGAAAGGAATTTTTCTCTCTGCTTTTAAGGATGGAGTTAATAAAACAATATCAAGCAAAGCACACTGCAGACACCAGAAGTTTCTTTGGAGTTCTGTCTTGGCTTTTCTGGTGCCAGGAGGAAACCCTTTCCTCAGCTAGTTTTAAATGAATTCTTTTCAAAGGCCCGATCAGTTCCAAAAATCAGCAGTAATGCCTTATACTGAAAAGGTGCTTCATGGTTTTGAAAGCTCCCCCACACTCTATTTCTTTAACCTTAACACTGACTTTGTCAGGTAGGCAAGGAAATCGTGTCTATGTTTACATTTCATAGGCAGGAATTGGAGGCCAAGAAGTGAAGGGTGTAGCTAAAATAGCAGAGGTGTGACTGGAGTCACGTGTCTCAAAGTGTCTCTGTTGTTTGGTTTGGGGTTCTCGGTGCTGGCCACAGAACCAGAGATTCACACATGCTGGGTACGTGTGCTACCACTGAGTAGCAGGCCAGCCACCTTTTTCTTCTCATTAACTCAGAACGAAGGTGAAACATATTCAGACAGGGTCATAACGTTGTGGCCTCCTCTTACAGGTCCGGTTGTCCCTTTGCTGTCTCGGATGGACTCCCCAAGATTCCCAGAGGAAACCGTCCTCATAACGGGAGGAGGCGGATATTTTGGCTTCCGGTCAGTTCATCTACAAAATATCCTCATGGAATTATTTTACTGGATGGTTTTCAATTTTCACAGGCTTTGACATGTTTGTATAGTGCTAAAATAAAAGCGAACTCTGGTGTTCACTGCTCAGACTTGACCATTGAAAAAGCACAGATTTATTCCACTTCAAGAAAAAAATTATTTTCAAAACCTATAAATTGGGGCCTGATGATTATTCATTTCACCAAAGATAACTTTTTAAAGCTGTATTCATTTCTTTTCTCATCACTGTGACCAAACACCTAACAAGAAGCAGTTTAAGGGGGGAACATTTAGCTGGACTCGGGGTTTAAAGGGACACAGTCACTCTTAAGAGGAGGACATGACAGAGAAGTGAGAGGCAGCTGCTCGGGTGTCCCTGAAACCCTAAAGCAGAAAACCAACAGGAAGCTGGGTCTGTCTATCATATGCAAGGCCCACCTCTGGTGGCTCACTTCCTCCAGCAAGGCTCCAACTCTTAAGGTTCTATAAACTTCCAAAACAGCACCACTAGCAAGGGACCCAGTGCTCAGTGACCTGAGCCTCTGGGCAATGGTTCACATTTACACCACAGTAAGCATTCTGTCACAGAGACGTCACTGTTATTTACGTTGTGGAGAGGATTCCTGTTGGGTTTGTTGTTGTTGTTTGTTTGTTTGTTTGTTTGTTTCAAAATTTAAATAAGACCTGTAGCAATGAATACATAAGGTAAGTAACTCAGGATGAGTTAACAAGACTTGGGTAAGCCCTACCTTATGGCAAGTTATTTCATATACTTTCCCTAGACACAGCTGGAGGGTGGCCTGATCTAACACTGATCTTTCTCACCTCAGCCTCGGCTGTGCTCTGAACCAGAAAGGAGTCCACGTGATTCTGTTTGACATCAACCAACCTGCCCAGAATCTTCCAGAGGGAATCACGTTCATCCGTGGAGACATCCGCTCCCTCTCTGACGTGCAGACAGCCTTCCAGGACACTGACATTGCGTGTGTGTTTCACATAGCCTCTTATGGTATGTCTGGGAGGGAGCAACTGAACAAAACCCTGATTGAAGAGGTCAACGTGGGCGGCACAAACAACGTCCTCCAGACCTGCCTGGAGAGAGGCGTGCCCAGGTTAGTTTACACAAGCACGTTCAATGTCATCTTTGGAGGTCAAGTCATCAGAAATGGGGACGAGTCTCTGCCTTACCTGCCTCTTCACCTGCACCCAGATCACTACTCCCGGACCAAATCCATTGCAGAGAAGAAAGTGCTGGAAGCCAATGGCTTGGCCTTCAAGCAAGGCCATGGCGTCCTTAGAACCTGCGCACTAAGGCCCGCTGGCATCTATGGGGCGGGAGAACAAAGGCACCTTCCCAGGATAGTGAGTTACATTGAGAGGGGCCTGTTCAGATTTGTGTACGGGGATCCCAATAGCCTGGTTGAGTTTGTCCATGTGGATAACCTGGCAAAGGCTCACATTCTGGCCTCCGAGGCTCTAAAAGCTGATAAGGGCCACGTTGCCTCTGGGCAGCCCTACTTCATCTCAGATGGTAGACCTGTGAATAACTTTGAATTCTTTCGGCCACTGGTTGAGGGCCTGGGCTACACGTTCCCATCCCTCCGCCTGCCACTCACCCTCATCTACTGCTTTGCTTTCCTAGTGGAAATGACCCACTTCGTTCTGGGTAGGCTCTACAACTTCCAGCCTTTTCTCACCCGCACTGAGGTTTATAAGACTGGCGTCACACATTATTTCAGCTTAGAGAAAGCCAAGAAAGAGCTAGGCTATGAGCCGCAGCCCTTTGACCTGCAGGAGGCAGTGGAGTGGTTTAGAGCCCATGGTCATGGCAGAAGGTCTGGAGGTGAAGACTCGGGGTTTATTCTGTGGGATGGAATTCTGGTCCTCCTCTTGGCGCTGTCTCTTCTTACCTGGTTTCCTTCTTCTACAGTTCTGTCTGTTTGAAGAGAAAACAACACATAGGAGCTGAGCCTACTCCCTGGGATGGTTTTCAAGAATGCAGGTTTTTAAAGATGTTTCGCTTTATTTGGTACACTCCCAGGTCTTCAAATTACTACTTAACAATGAGTCGTTAAACCCCATGGCCAGGGATGGGCTACCTCCTTATAGGTTGTTGGTCAGGGATGCTCCTGAGGCTTCCAAAACAATGTTGACTGTTGCCGATGCTCTTAGTTGCCCACCAGAACTAGATAGAAAGACTCTATTACAGAAGGCACCATACACTTTAACTGAAGCACATAAAAAAAAATCAAGCTGGAACTAAACTGGATGCATCCTCTCTGCTTGCTAGATTCCATCGTGCCAGAAGGTTCTGTGCAGGCTGCTGGAGGAGAACAGTCTTACTCAGCTGTAGACCTTGAATCCGGCACTACCAATGCCAAGGCAAGGCGTAACCTCTGGTGCAACAGTGGCGCATCTGTTAGGGTAATAACCAACTACTTCCTAATTGAATTGGAGACCAGCTCCACGGGAGCACATTTGCTCCTGGTACTGTAAACCTGGCCAGCAGCTCATAGCTAGAGAGGTCATAGCCAAGTGAGGCCTATGACTGTTACTTTGCTAGACAGAGAAGCTGTGCCCATAAAGCCGTTTTCTGTATATTTATGTGTATACCCATAGATTAGTGCTGCTCTCCGCCGTGATCAGAGAAGCATCTCTCTGTAGCGGTCAGCAGTTACCTTCAGAGATTCATAACTGATCCAAGTGCTGAGAATAAGTAAGTGTTGGATGTTCATCCATAGACAGGACATCTGTATCACCCCCTCCAAGTCTCATGGGACCCTGTAGCAAAAGCGATGGAAAGAATGTAAAAGCTGGAGGAAGGAGAGGAGTGTTGGGGAGTCTGTCTTCTGAGAGTGACATGGCCGCTGTCCTCATGAACGGACGGTAGCTATGATTGCCTTATCTAGACCACACAAGATGGGGCCTGGCACCATGCTGCCGTGGGGGGGAGAGGAACTCATGATACTGCTCCTCCCCGAGGAGCTGAGGGTGATTGGTGGGTTCCAGGGAGGGAGAGACACTTCCTCTAGTGGTATAGTCACAGCTAAGTGGCCCCAGGCTCCTGTAAGAATCTTGGTGAGCCCGGCGGTGGTGGCGCACGCCTTTAATCCCAGCACTCGGGAGGCAGAGGCAGGCTGATCTCTGTGAGTTCGAGACCAACCTGGTCTCCCAAGCGAGTTCCAGGAAAGGCGCAAAGCTACACAGAGAAACCCTGTCTCGAAAAACCAAAAAAAAAAAA
>CABHPQ010136559.1:7473-26192 GCA_902168405.1 Peromyscus aztecus
AAATAAATAAATAAATAAATAAATAAATAAATAAATAAATAAATAAAATCGTAAACTTCCAGAGAAAAACACAAAGGAAAAGCTTCCTGAACTTTACAATGTCCTGTAGATGATTTAGTTATTGATGATGAAACACCATGACCTGACCAAAAGCAAGTTGGGGAGGAAAGGGTTTAGTTCAGCTAACAGTTCCATGTCACTGTTCATCATCGAGGGAGGTTAAAAATAGGAACTCAAACAAGGCAGGACCCTGTAGGCAGAAGCTGGTGCAGAGGCCATGGAGGGGTGCTTTTACTGGCTTGTTCCTTCTGGCTTGCTCAGCGTGCTTTCTTATAGAAACCAGGACCATCAGCCTAGGGATGCCACTACCCACAATGCGCTAGGCCCACCCCATTGGACACTAATTAAGAAAATGCCTTACATCTGGATCTTATGGGGGCATTTTCTCAATTGAGGCTCCCTCCTCTCTCATGATTCTAGCTTGTGTCAAATTGACATAAAACTAGCCAGTATAGATACCAAGAACATAAGCAATAAAAAGATACAGACAAATTGGACTTCATTAAAATGAGAGGCAAAAGAGATAACTTACAGAAAGAAAACAATATTTGGGAATCACATCCGATAAGGAATTAATACCCAGAATGTATGAATGAAGTTTCTAAAATCCAGTTACCAAAAACCCAAACAACTGGATCAAAAATTAAGTAAGAGCTTGAATAAAATTTAGCTACAGGCTTATAAATGGTTTGTAAACACATGAAACAATGATTAACATCTGTAGAGACACAATCAGTACCCAAGAATACATTACCTCATACCCATTAGGAGGAAAATTATTAACAAAGCAGAAAATAACTAGTGTCTATGAGAATGGAGAGAAACCGGAGCTCTATACATTGCTGGTGTGAACGTGACAGGTGCAGCCATAACAGCACATTAAAGACACAACTACCATATGGGAACACAACCAAAACAATACAAATCAGGGTCGTGAAGAGGTATTTTAAATACCTACATCGGAAAAGCACCATAACAACAGTTAAGAGATCTACTAGAAATGAAAATAAGGGCTGGGTGAGGGGGCTTGGTGCAACAAAATGCTATCTGCACAATCTTGACACACCTAACTTTGTTCCGTGGAGTCCATAAAAGCCAAACGTGTCGGCTCACATCTGTAAATCCCAGTACTTCTGTAAAGAGGTGGGAGGCATAGAAGAACTACCCAGCAGCTCATAGACAGCTAGCCTGGCTTACACTGAGCAGCAGAAACTGGAGTGAGCTTGCCTCAAATTATTGGTAGGAGATAAACCAACTTCCAAAAGTTGTTCTCCAACCTGCCCATGCACCCACACTCATGCACACACATGCCACACATACAATAGTAGATAATTTTAAAATGTAAAGGTGAACAAACAAAATGATACATAGCTTATTATGGAATTTTATTCTGTCTTAAAAAGGAAGGAAATGCTATGTGTTTTAACATACACAAACAGTATACTATGTTATATAAAATTGGCCAGCTAAATGAAGTAAGGACAAATGCCTATGGCTGCACTCACAGAAGTCCAGAGGAGATGTATTCAGGGACAGGACATAGAATGGGGTTTGCTCAGCTGGGAAGTGGATAGGGAGGTATTGTCCAATGAACACAGTCTTAGTTTTACAAGATGAAAAGTCTTCTGTAGATCATGGCACTATATTTATATAATGAAGGTTCTTAAAGCCTCTGAATCACACACTTAGAAATAGAATAATAAATGTCTAATCACAATGGCACCCTAGTCATAAAAGATTAAATTAAATACTTTCCAAATTACATGTTTTGTTGGTATTCTGTGGTATTGTTGGACTCACATTCTAGGCTAAAGTGCAGGCCAGCAAAGAAGTGCCATTTTACAGGATTGTTAATAATACAGACATTACATGATCAGGAGACTCAGCTACCACTGAACAGATGGCGGCTTCTAGGTTTAGCAGCCAAATCCAGGGAAAGAACACTTTTGCACACACTAATCAGAAGCTTGCCTCTGTGGGAGTCTTTCTTGCCAGAGCAGACCTGGTCATTAACAGTCAGGGCATGAAGGGCAGTTGCTGCAAATATTCTACATGAAATGATCTTTCCAGCACCTCCTGAGATACCCTGAACTGCTTTGCACCTTTCACTCCAGGAAGCACAGCGGCTCCTCACTGTTCTGTAAGTTGATTTCATATGCTACTACCTTGCAGCCCTAGCTATTGTCCATCCCCATCCACACAATAAACACAGAACTCACACAGAATAACTGTCAACAGCTAAAGAGTTAAGGATGGAGGCTGAGGATTTAGTTGGTAAAGTGAGTGTTTGGTGTTTGCTAGCAAGCACTACAAAAGGAAAAAGAGGTAAGGATGGACTTACAGGACCATCCTGTGAAAAGGAGGAATGCAAGCATGAGGTGATTTTCAGTGAGGAAGAGGTTCAGGGTGTTGATAAGACCCTGCATCCATTCCAGACTTCATGGAAGACAATGATGTTGGACGTTGAGGACAAGAAGACAGCATGGCCCAGTGTGTCCTCAATGCTGACATTTGGGGTGTTTCAATGAGAGGAAAATAGACCTGCTGCAGAGTGAACGAATTGGCAGAAAAAAAAGGGCTAGTGTAGGGCAGCAGGTGTATCAGATGAGATGCACAACAGAAATATTTCTCCTTTGATCAGACAATTTTTTTTTCTTAACTGAATATATATAGTCTTAGAAAGTTGATCTGTTTAGTTGGAAGAAATTGGACCATAATCTTTTGAATAAACAAGCTAAACTATCATTCAACATTTTCTCTCTAGATTATAAAAATAAAAAAAACCAACATCCCTTTCTATTTTAATATTTATTTTTATTATATTTATATATTTCATATTTTTTTATAATAATAACATTATCTATTATTGTAGCTGTTTGTATGTCTGTGCATGTATATGCACAAGTGCACATGTGTCAGTATGAGGTATACATGCATGGCTATGCAGATGTGTGTGCCTGTATTTGCAAATGTGTCAGTGTGAAGAATAAACATATATATGTGCAGATGTGTATGCCTGTGCCCATGAAGAGGGAAGAAGAGGGTCTTCAGTCTCACTTCAATATTTCTTGAACTAGTTTTAACAGTAAATTGGTCAAAGAAATTTAGCCAATGTATGTAAACACATTAGAAACAAGGTAGGACTCTTGAGCTCTTAGGAAAACTTTAAAAAGGAATGACAGGAAATGTCCCCTAAGGCTTTTCATTGAAAAATAAGTGTTGATTTGTCTTGTTGACCATGTCCTTTGCTCTACAAAAGTTTCTCAGTTTCAAGAGGACCCACTGATTGTTTCTCTCAGTGTCTGTGCTACTGGTGTTATATTTAGGAAGTGACCTCCTGTGCCAATGCATTCAAGACTATTTCCTACTTTCTCTTCTATCAGGTTCAGAGTTGAGGTCTTTGATCCACTTGGACTTAAGTTTTGTGCATGGTGATAGATATGGATCTATTTGCAGTCTTCTACAGGTGACATCCAGTTACGCCAGCACCATTTGTTGAAGATGTTTTCTTTTTTCCATTGTACAGTTTTGGCTTCTTTGTCAAAAATTATATGTTCATAGGTGTGTGGATTAATGTCAGGGTCTTCAATTCGATTCCATTGGTCCACAAGTCGGTTTTTATGCCAGTACCAAGCTGTTTTTATTACTGTAGCTCTATAGTAGAGCTTGAGGTCAGGGATTGTGATGCCTCCAGAGGTTGTTTTATTGTACAGGATTCTTTTGGCTATCCTGGGTTTTTTGTTTTTCCATATGAAGTTGAGTATTGTTCTTTCTAGGTCTCTGAAGAATTGTGTTGGTATTTTGATGGGGGTTGCATTGAATCTGTAGATTGCTTTTGGTAAGATTGCCATTTTTACTATGTTAATCCTGCCTATCCATGAGCATGGGAGATCTTTCCATTTTCTGACATCTTCTTCAATTTCTTTTTTCAGGGACTTAAAGTTCTTGTCATATAGGTCCTTCACTTGCTTGGTTAGTGTTACCCCAAGGTATTTTATGTCATTTGTGGCTATTGTAAAGGGTGATGTATCTCTGATTTCCTTCTCAGCCTGTTTGTTAATTATATATAGGAGGGCTACTGATTTGTTTGAGTTTATCTTGTATTCCACTATGTTGCTGAAGGTGTTTATAAGCTGTATGAGTTCCTTGGTCGAATTTTTGGGGTCACTCATGTATACTATCATGTCATCTGCAAATAGTGAAAGCTTGATTTTTTCCTTTCCAATTTGTATCCCCTTAATCTCCTTATGTTGTCTTAATGCTCTGGCTCGAACTTCAAGTACTATATTGAATAGGTATGAGGAGAGCGGACAGCCTTGCCTTGCGACAGCCTACAGAATGAGAAAAGATCTTCACCAACCCTACATCTGACAGAGGGCTGATATCCAGAATATATAAATAACTGAAGAAATTAGACATCAAAATGCCCAACAGTCCAATTAAGAAATGGGCTATAGAGTTAAATAGAGAATTCTCAATAGAGGAAGCTCAAATGGCTGAAAGACATTTAAGGAACTGCTCAACATCCCTAATCATCAGGGAAATGCAAATCAAAATGACTCTGAGACATCACCTTACACCTGTCAGAATGGCTAAGATCAA
This sequence comes from Peromyscus aztecus, assembly GCA_902168405.1. Classification (NCBI taxonomy): domain Eukaryota; kingdom Metazoa; phylum Chordata; class Mammalia; order Rodentia; family Cricetidae; genus Peromyscus; species Peromyscus aztecus. The sequence goes on from CABHPQ010136559.1 coordinate 12,136, forward strand.
AAATACTGAAGACAGCTTATGCTGGAGAGGATGTGGAGCTAGGGGAACACTCCTACACTGTTGGTGGGAATGCAAGCTTGTACAGCCACTTTGGAAATCAATATGGCGCTTTCTTCGAAAATTGGGAATCAATCTCCCCCAAGACCCAGCTATACCACTCTTGGGCATATACCCAAGGAATGCTCAATCATACTACAAGGGCACATGCTCAGCTATGTTCACAGCAGCATTATTTGTAATAGTCAGAACCTGGAAACAACCTAGATGCCCTTCAACTGAAGAATGGATAAATAAAATATGGTACATATACACAATGGAGTACTACTCAGCAGAGAAAAACAATGACATCATGAGGTTTGCAGGCAAATGGATGGATCTAGAAAAAAAAATCCTGAGTGAGGTAACCCAGACTCAGAAAGACAAACATGGTATATACTCACTCATAGGAGGATACTAGATGTAAAACAAAGGATGACTAGACTGCTACTCACAACTCCAGGATGGCTACTTAGAAAACAGGACCCTAAGAAAGACACAAGGATCACCCAACGACAGAGAAATGGATGAGATCTACATGAGCAAACTGGATGTGAGGGGGGATAATGAAGGACAAGGGTAGAGGGAAAGAGAGCTTAGGGGAGCGGGAGATCACAGCTGGATCAAGAGCAGAGAGGGAGAACAAGGAAAAAGAGACGATGATAAATGAAGACCCCATGGGAATAGGAAGAAGCAAAGTGCTAGAGAGGTCCCCAGAAATCCACAAAGATACCTCCACAATAGACTACTGGCAATGGTCGAGAGAAAGCCCGAACTGACCTACTCTGATAATAGGATGGCCAAACACCCTAACTGTCGTGCTAGAACTCTCATCCAATGACTGATGGAAGTGGATGCAAAGATCCACTGCCAGGGCCCAGGTGGAGCTCTGGGAGTCCAATTGGCGAGAGAGAGGAGGAATTGTATGAGTGAGTATTGTTGAGACCATGATTGGAAAAAGCACAGGGACAAATAGCCAAACTAGTAGAAACACATGAACTATGATCCAATAGCTAAGGAGCCCCAACTGGATCAGGACCTCTGGATAAGTGAGACAGTTGATTAACTTGAACTGTTTGGGAGGCCCCCAGGCAGTGGGACTGGGACCTGTCTTTAGTGCATGAGCTGGCTGTTTGGAACCTGGGGTCTATGCAGGGACACTTTGCTCAGCCTGGGCGAAGGGAGGAGGGGACTGGACCTGCTCTGATTGAATCTACCAGGCTGAGCTGAATCCCCAGGTGAGTCCTTGACCTGGAGGAGATGGGAATGGGGGGGTGAGCTGGAGGGAGGGAGGGCTGGAGGAGGGAGGACAGGGGAATCCGTGGCTGATATGTAAAATTAAATTAAATTATAAAATAAATTTTTAAAAAATGCAAAAAAATAAATAAAAAAAGAAAGAAAAATAAGTGTTGGAATTATAGTAAGGCTATATAACCCACTCTTCAAGGGAAATAATTTGCTTCCACTTAATCCTCATTATCAAGCCTAGAAGGTACATACTCTTTAGACCTCTAAAGGAAGCATCACAGATTCAGGAACTGTGACAAACAGCACGGAGTACTCCAGTGGATCTACAGGTTAAACAAACTATTGTGATATATACTCTGTGAAACCTTAAACAAGGCAGACAAGAGCCAAATGATCACACAGCCAGGAAGCTAGGCTGACCAGTCCCTAGACACAGCACGGTGGATATCCCTGGGTGTAGCATGAATCTTAAAAGTTCTTATTAATAAAATCAAACCTGAGGCCAGTTATTGGGGTGAAAAGCTGGAAGGTCAGAGATACAAAACAAGCCACAGTTACCTCACCTCGCCGGATCCTCAGCTGGTCTTGTTTCCTCAGACTGGAGGCCTCTGAGTCCTCATCCAGAATGGGCCTCAGCTGAACTGTGCTGCTAGAAGCCTGAAAGCTTAACCAGGCCAAATGCTTCTCCAGGCCAAATGCCTCTAGTTTCTGGTCCTCAATGCCTTATATATCTTTCTGCTTTCTGCCTCACTCCCTGAGATTAAAGGCTCACTTTCTGGGATTAAAGGCATGAGTCACCATGCTTGGCTGTATCCTTGAACACATGGATTTCTGCCTCTGGAATTCTAGGATTAAAGGCATGTGCTACCACTGCCTATCCTCATGTTTAATATTGTGGCTGCTCTGTCTCTGACCCCAGATAAGTTTATTAGCTTGTACAATATTTGGGGGAATACAATACCACACCTGGGAAAGAAGGACACCTGTCAAGAAACATTTTGCAGAGCACGTTCTGGCTCTGGGACCAGACAGCTGGGCTATATGAGCAGAGTCCCTGGACTCCAGCCCTGCTCTTCTGCCACTTAATCACATGACACAAGGCAACCTACTTAGTCTCTTTGTCTTATTTATCTCCGCTGTGAAATGCAGTCAATAAAAACCTCCAATAAGACAGTCTTCTGCAGAATTAATTACTTAATATATAATTGTAAAACAAAAACATTGGCATAGAGCACAGAGTAAACACTAGATAAATCGATGATGATGATGATGATGATGATGATGATGATGATGATGATTATGATGGTAACTGATGATGGCGGTGGTGATTTCCACAGGAATGGCAGGAAGTATACTACTTTATCTGTATGACAATTAAGGAGGTAAGTACCCATCTCCTCAAACCTAAAGTGTGTAAAGACAAAGTATCATTTTCTATCCATTGACAGAACACTTTGAAAAATGTCACACATGTCATTTGGAGAACACTCATGTATTGAAAGAGAAGTGGAAGCTGCTATGATCACCATAAAAAGAAAGAAGGTAACTTCAAAAAAACTTTTAAAATGAATACAGAACACATAATTGAGAGGAAACCTGAATGTAAACAGTGTGGTAAAGCCTTTGCACAACCCAATCATCTTCAAGTATATAAAAGAACACATACTGGAGAGAAACCCTATGAATATAATCAATGTGGTAATGCCTAGTTACAACACAGAGCAACCCTATAACTGTAAAACTTTTAGTGTGTAATTGGTCTCTTAAAGCCTTTGAATATAACATTAGACTTTGAGGATCTGAAAAAAACTCATATCAAAGGAAATCTGAATATATATGAATTGGTATGATCTTCAGCCAACATACTTACATTCAATTACACAAGAGTATTTTGGAAAAAAAATCTAAAATATGTCAATAATCTGTTCAAGAATTATAATATCTCTTTTTATTTTGTTTACACCTGTCAACTAATATGGACAAAAGGCCTATAAATTTAAATGATAAGGTAATCCTTTTAGATTTCATACTTCTCTTCAAATACATGAAATAATGAATTCTGGTGTAAAATTTCATAGATGTGTTATCATTGCCTTTTCTGTTGCTTTGACAATAGATCATATCTAAGTGAACTTAGAAAAGGGTTTAATTTGGCCCTTGGTTCCAGAGCAATATATGAACCCTGTAAAAGTGGCATGGAAACAAGTGTCAGACATGGCAGCTAAAGCAGGCAGCTAAAAATTCACAATCTTGTCCTGCAGCATATAGCAGAAAATGTAAATTGGAATTGATGTGCAGATGTAAACACTCAGGTCAACCCTCATGACTGATTTCTTCCAGCAGGGTACCATTTTCTAAATCTTATCAAATGGTAACACAGACTGAAAATGATAGATTACTCTGACTTCAAGACTACATGCTTGCTTTCTGCTACATGGACCAATTCATGATGGAGAAAATCTCTGTAATCATTTAGGTGTCTCAAAACCCATGTTACCAGAATTATAATAGAAAAACATTCATGATTGAAAATTAGTTTAAAGATTTGTTTTTATTTTAATTATGCTATGTGTGTATGTCTTCCTCTGGGTATATGTATGTACATTCTGGTTCCCAAGAAAGTTAGACCCTTGGAGCTTCTTGTTGCAAGAATTACTGGAAGTCATCCAAAAGCAGATCTTGGTCCAGGGAATGAATTTGTGTTAAAGACTTGGCCATGTCTCTATCCCTGTCAATATTTTAAAGCTTTTTATATCATCTTGATATCAGGAAATAGATAGGTACTCATACAAAAGAAAACCCTATTTATGTAAACAATTTGGTTAAGACTTTAGACATCACAGTTGTTTTCAGTTTCAAGGGAAAAAATCTTGTTTTAAGTCTTTTTCATTGTAGATTTGAAGTAAGTAAATTATTAAGCAGGTTCACTAAAGACTGATGTGAAGATCCCATTGTGGCTTCTATTTTGCAACATTTGAGAAAGATATTGAAGTGTGGGATATGTGTGGCAAATTCAATTAGTAAAGTTTATTTTGTGGTCCTTAAAAATGCATATAAATTTTTAGCCAGTAATTATACTTCTGGATACATACATACATACCCTGAATAAGATTTTATACATACAAATATATGCTTGCTACACAGAATTAGTGTAACAACATACTGTAAGCCACTCAAGTATCAGCTGTGGCCTCAATCAGATTTTAAAGTAGTGAGTATAACATAGATCTTACATTTTACAATCCTTAACACTTAACTAACAAATATCCTCTCTTTCTAAACAAATCTCTGCTGATTTTGTGTTTCCAACACTGAGAAGTAGGCCCTCATTTCCAGAAAGCTCTGGCTGTGCCAGTCTGCTTCTTAACCATTCTTCATCTACGAACCTTCTTCCCCTGGAGTAACTTGTTAAATGTCTTGTTAAAAAAGCGTCTGTGGAAGCCTTAGGCCTTTTCTCTCTGTAAATCACCACCACACAGGGAATTCTTAGGCTGAAGTGAAGACAAAACTGAGGAGTAAAGCATACAAACTTTCCAGTCCCAAGGATGTGTGTTTCTTTTTCTGTAACAACTTCCTTTTGTTTAGCTACTCCCAAAGACACACAGACTGGATTAGGCACTACTGAGGACTGCCCACTGCCATGCTGGGGCAGTTAAGATGCAGAACTTACTGATTCTTCCTCCAATTTTAATAGACTCCATAACTAACCCAATTACACAAATGAAGAGCTTTAGAAATTAAGACACTTGTACAGAAGTAAAGGGACTCAAGTACAGTTCCTACTGCCTCCAACCATTCCCACACTGCCTAAACTATTTTTCATATCAGTGTGTGATTAAAACTAAGCCAGCTTACCTTCCCTACTGTTACTACTTTTTCCAACAAAATTTAAGGTGATCTGTAACACCCTGCTATGAAATAACTTTAATTTCTTTCTGCATCTATTAATACAAACAAATAAAACATGTAACACCTTATAATGGATTATGTGTCAAAGATCTTTCACATATATCCTTTCCTCAACATGGATAATGCTGTAGAGAGACAGCAAGCTAATTGGCTATTGAAGAAATTCAAACTGAAAATTTCTTTTAGATGGCTGGGGATACTTAGTTTCTCTGAAAATGACATAAAAATAGTCTTTTCTGTATTTTGAAATGTATGGCTGCATGTTAAGGGTCATTTGTAAACAGGCAACATCACAATGCAAGGCTTCATGGTAATGGTTAACTTCAGGGCTGTTTGAAGGGGCTGAGCCATTACTACTGATATTTAATATCCTACATTGTTCTATGCTTCATATATTTCTAGATCTTGCCTGGTCAAGGACATCCTATCTTTCTCAGAGGCAGGGTTTATGTCTTAGTGTTAGACCTACTGAAGACTCAGAAGCTGACTTGACTCTGCATGGGCATGTTAGTGTGTCCTCAGGATACAGTGACTTGTCTGAGCATATTCAAGCTCAGTCTTCTTTGCTGCATAGGAATCATGTCAGCAAGTGTAAGGCCTTGGACAGACAGCCTGTGACAGCAAAGTTCCTTGCTCATATGTCTATCTCTCTTTCATACTTACAGTTGTCTGTCTGTCTGTCTGTCTGTCTGTCTCTCTCTCTCTCTCACACACACACACATTTATATATGTATATAAAACATAAAGTAATATATATGTTTATATATATTATGGTTAAATATATATAATTTAAATGTAAACATGTTAAATGTAAACAATGTTAAAATATAAACAAACATTTGGCACTATATCTAAAACTATTCAGAACTTACTCATTCCAACTGCCTGTGCATACTTTTCTCTAGTCAATTGTCTTTAATGTTTACTATAGATCCTTGTGTGTAAGTTAGTTTTACCACTGTGTGAAACATTATTTTCTCTGATGTACATACGAAGAAATAAAGAGTTAAGAGTGCTTAAAAAAGAGTGTCTGATGCCATAAGTAGCAAGCTATAGGCCAGTCCTCTGGACCACATGCCCTTCTCTCTCTCTCTCTCTTCAAACATGTAAACTCACTGAATGGGCTGCACGAAGAAGCAGTCCTTACCTCCGGGGTTGACTCCAGCTGCTGTAGGCTGCATTCTGCAGTTCACTTTCTTCCCCTTCTCCTTCTTCTCGCTCTGGCAGTTCTGGAATGTCTCTGGTTAAGGAAATATACAGTGAGAATTCTGAGCAACACTGCCTTGAATGGACTTAACTGTTGGTTAAAACAAAAACAAAAACAAAACAAAACCCAGATCTGTCTGAATTTCCACTGTATCTGACCTACAAATTTATAACACTTCCTAGCATAGGAAACAAAACAAACAAACAAACAAACCTAACCAAATAAATAATAACCTTATACTAGAGTCAGCTGCTGCACACAAAGTCTTGCATCATCCATTTGCTGATGAAATGTGGCAGAATAAAGGAGGGTGAAGGAAAGGAATGGGGAAATTGCATCACACCCTGGGATTCTATAGGAAAATTATTCAGCAAATATTTCTCTGCCCTAAGAGAATTCATCATTAGTTGATTTTATAGAACAAAACATGTATCAAATTAGAGCATTCTTCACTGATAGGAATTCTAAACTCATTCTCACTACGTGATCTTCAGATTTGCAACCAGAAGTTAGGTGACCCCGTGGATCTGCACTTGAACATGATTCACAGTGCTGACAAACGAATGTTCAGGCTCTCCACAAACATCCTTTTCTTTGACCTGAATGGTCAAATACTGTTTAAACATTGTTAAAATGAAATTTACCTGCCACAGGCCCTACCAGCGGCTCTGCGCTTGAAGTCCCCTTTTATGTAACCTAAAGAGGGCAGCTCTGGGAAAAGCTTTGCTTTCTGGAGTCTAAATCTGACAATGGTCCAGGATGGTTAGCAATAGTTCCAAGAGGTGTATTCTAAAAGAGATGTCAAGGAGCTGAATGAGAAACAGTCCAAGTCCTCTGGTAAGGAACCAGAGAAATGTAAGCCAAAGAGATGAAAAGGAGATGAAGAAAAAAGTAGGTTTAGGAGACAGAGTGAGAATGTGAGCAGCTGCTGTAACAGCTACTGACAGCCATAGGCTGGGGGGAGGGGTTATCTGCCCTACAGCCTGGGCTGGGAGATCTATGCATAAGCTATGCATAAACTACGCATAAGCGATCTTGACCACATTGTACTGTGCTACACTGCCTCTTTGTTTTAAGGGCTTGTTCAATTCTTCCTTTGGATTCAATGGTCAAGATCTTAGAGTCTGACTGATTACTTCCCAAGTTTGGCTTTGAAACTAGCTGTGGGACTCCAGAAGTTAAGCGCTTGCTGCTGTAGATTACTCTTCTGTAAGATGCAGGCTGTCTTTTGTAAGCATCCTGCTGTTAATAACAAATATGCCTTCTTCGCAATGAAGCAGCTAATCACAAGACGGGGCGACCAAGGCCATTTTTCTCTCTATGCTGAGAGGAACAGTAGTGAAAGTCGCTCCTTCTTTCTAAAATTTTTGAATGTTTTAAGGCCCATGAACTTACTGAGATCTTAACTGGTCCTCTATTTGGACAGAAGAAAGATTACTTTTTCCATTTTGATAGGGAACACTGGCAAACTACAATCAACCCATGCTATTAAGCCTGAGACAGGAATTGTGGCGTGTACTTGGGCCAACTTTTGTAGAGGGTGGGGTCCTCCTGCCATAAATGTCATGAGGCCCAAAAGACTGTAATTTTCTTTTTCTTTATTAAGCGCAGACCATGTCTTTTCATTCTCCACTACTCTTTGTACACTGTGGCCTTGTATAATTTGCAGATGAAGCAATGGCGCTATATCATAATTCCTTCAGGGCCACTGGGAACCAGGGTGTTCTGACACCCTCTGTGGATGCAGGATTCTTCGGAGAAGGCCTCCAAATGTTTGTGAAGCTCTATGCTCTACAGTATGCTTAAGAGAAATCTGGTATCCAACTGTCAGTGTAACTGCAAAAAGCAACCCACAGAACATCGTTCCAGAGAAAGCACTCTGACATTTCTCTCCTGCCGTGAACTCAATCAGTTGTACCAACAAGCCCAATTCTGTCTTTTTGTAAGAGTGAAGAACACTCTATTATTTAAAGGTTCTTAACATACTGTATACCAAGCTCTTTAAAAAGCTAAGCATGGTTTCCTAATATCTCTTTATACCAACATTCTGAGCCTAAGAGTCTTCAAAGAGAATAAATATGTTTGCTAAAAAGTGTTTCTGATTGAGTTGTTTGATATTTCTAGGAAAAGTGAAAGCATTATATAAAACCACAGAAAATGTGCTGTCCAGAGAATTAATGAAATAATAATGTGGAGAGATCACCAAAACTTAATGCTAAAAGTGCTATGTTAGGTGGGCAAATAAAAGATTGTTTTAATTTATTGATTTGAATATTCATATATTTCCCAAATTTTCAATTCCAAATGATAATTACTTGAGTAACTGACACAAAAGGAGACTTAATTTTTTTTAAATCTTCTGCATCGTTGATTGTTTTGTTGTAGACTTATTTACTCACCTGCCAGTATATGAAGAAAAAATATCCAGTGCCATTATTCCTCCAGATTGTTGACCAAAACTTAGTCTGAACTCTTCCAAATGTTCTGCAGGCACGTAAGTAATTCTGGAAATAAACATAATCCGTGAAAGCAAAGGGAACAGAGTTCTGTTATGAAAGCCTTCCAAACACAGAAAACAATCATACTGCCCATTCACATCTACACTGCATGTGATGTGTGGAATGAGCATGCTCAATAGGTGATCCAAAATTCAAAAGGCAAAATACTCTACAGGCAAATACAACAAGTAAAATAAAAATTGCAAATGCTACTAATAAACTGCTAATTTATTAACAACCACACAGGGAAGAAAGTAGGATTATATATTTCTCCAAATGAGAAAGCCAATGTAATTTTTTTTTGAGATTAGGAAGCTATAAAATTTGATAAGAGAGCAATGGAGGCTGTTCAACAGCAGAGCATTTATAGTGAAAAGTCCTGGGTTTGCTCCCTTTACTACAATGATAAATGAATGAGTAGGACTAAAGTATAGCTCAATTGTAGAATGTTCGCTTACCACGCCCAGGGCCTAGGGTTCACCAGTAGTACCGCAAAATAAATAAGTACGTAAATAAATATCCATATTAATATTATTTTTGTCATAAGATAGATTCCCTAGTAGAAATAAATTAGGTTTACTTTATTAAGCACTAAATATGTAGAATGTATTGTTGTTTATAATAGAGTTAATTATGGACATTAATGGGCATAATCAGTGATTGAGTGAGCTCTATTAATTTACACCCTTGAAAATCTGAAGCCTGAAGCTAACATACTTAAGTTAAAGAAGGATTCATTAATGTGTAGAAACTTCTTTTATCTTTTTTCCTCGAAGAAATTCAACTGCTTACACTTGAAAGTAAACTAGGAAATCCAACAAGTAGCAACAGAGTACTCATCATGTGAATGACATTGCACTGGATACAGAATCAGAATACAGCAATGGCCTTAGCAACCAACACTGCAATGTTCAAATATTCTGTACAGCTAGTTACAACACTGACAAAATGTGTAAGTAAGTTGGTCAAGAGCCTTCAATTAACCCCTACTTAGAGAAATACTGTACCTGATATCAGTAGGGCAGACATGTTTGTGCAACTAAGAAAAAAGAGTATGTATAAAACATGCTCAATATGGAAATAACAAAAACTCTTGAACCAATTAATATATCCATTATGATGAGTCCAAAAGATCCTGGCCCTGGGAGGTAAGGATACAAGGACGATTTTTTATACTGTAAGAAAATAAAAATCGCACTGATTCCCTACTTTAGAGCTACGAGGATATATTTCAAGCATATTGATGATACCATAAAGACACGCCCTCTTTCATGTTGCCGAAGTTCAGTCTCGTGGGTTTGAGGTGCTCTGAGGTGAGACAACATGGCTGAACCTCCAAACCCTCAACCACAAGTACATCATCCTTTATGCTGCAGAAATGAGCTAAATGGCACCCCAGACAGTGAGGCAGGATCCTCTCAGAACACAGCTTGCTACACCACCGTCAGCCCACCAAAAGAACACTCAATGCCCCTGGGAATCTCCTTGTGACGTTTCTACCCCAAGAACTAAACTATGAGCAGAAAACACACGTTGGGAAAATTTCCTTAGGCAGGGTGAAAGCATTGCCTTTCAGTGGCCCAGCTTAATTTATTCATCTATTAAAAAAACAAAATAACAACAACAATAAATTACTTTGCGTTGTTACAAAAATACTGAATAGATTTGCTGTTTTCTCTTCAAATTTCATGAGTCAAAAACATGCAATATATTTTATATCAGGAAAACACTATTGTATTTGATATATAAAAATTAATGTAAAATCTAAAAGTCAACAGGATTTTAGAGAATATATTAATTCTAAAATTTGGGAGAACTCATATAAATAAACTCTTAAAACCAAGAGAAAATATGTTGACAAAGTAGGGCATGAAAGCAATAATAGTAATAACAAGCATCGCCTGTTTTCTTTATTAGCCAGGTTTCAAGCCTGGCACTCATGAGCTGTCTTCTATATTTGCTAATTATTTCTCTCAGAGGGTAATAAATGAAGGATTTATAAATATCTGTTTGATATTTTGTTAGCAAGGAGAAAGAACAAAGAAAGCCACTGCCATGGTCATTCAGCCCACCACTGACAGAGGCCACCAGAACAGGCTTTCCCACAATGCAACAGCACACATTCATAGCAGTTCCAGCACATGACCAATCACACAAGCCATAAAACCTCCGCACGAGCCGAAGATGGCAAAGCTGAATGACAAGCTGCAGAAACACATGGAAGCAGATTATCTGGGAGCTGCGTTAAAAGTTTCAGTGTAACCTAACCTCTGGTTACACATGGAGTGGAAGAAAAGGGACTCGATTTTAGTGATGCCGACACGCAATAACAACTACTAATCTGGGGGCTGTGCCTGCACATGCAGACAGGATCAGCCTCACAAAGGAGTCCGAAAGCTTAGTGGCTGGCAACAAGGATTTCCGAATGAGTTCACAACCATCTCTGCAATGAGAAAATGTAGCAACTGCACAGCTCTGCTGGAATTTATGTTCTTATAAGTGAAGAAAAAGCCAAACTGCACACACTGAATCTAATCTGGATCTATTCCTGCACTGGGATGTTACAAAAGCATGAAATGGTTTTCACAGACAAGTTGTAACACACAGCCATAATGAGCTTTTGAGTCACCGATACTCACACATAAAAGGGGGCTCGATCGTCAGCAGGTGCTGCAGAGAATCTAGAATGTGAAGCATACGCCGCGGCATCTTTTTACAATGGTGTTAACAAATGTCAATGTCTTGTGCTGAATGTGAGACGCATACATATGTGGTTAAAAGTGGGTGCTCCTGGATATTTTCCCCCTTTCCACCTCCCTCTCATCTACACCTCCCCCAGAAAAGCATCTGCTCTTTCCTGGTGTCTATAGCAGTGATTATTAACAAGCATGGAAAAATGTAACTGCAATCAATCTTTTATTCCTTGATCAGGAATTCATCCCACACATTGGGTTAAGGCAGGTGAATTCTGATTCAGCTCAGTAATTATCTGGCAGATGTTATAAACAGCTGCTGCTAAGCACAAAACCCTGGCTATTATTACAGAAATGTGTAAGAGCTCCTGGCAAGGTAGAGTGAAAAGAAACAGAATGCATTCTGGTGAGGCTTCACATCTGGCTTTCCATGGGAAACAAGGAGGCCTGGAACTTAACTGGCTGTTCTTGAACTCCAGTAACTTGAATTATCTCTTAGGCATGTCTGAATGCACACAAACTTCATAATTATCTCTCCTGAAGGGGAGAGAAGGGAGGACAGGCATTGTCTCAACAAGCAAACCTTTTCCTATGGCCAATCAGTCGTGTAGCTGAGCCAGAATCTTTGATTTTTTTATTTGAGTTTCCACCACTCCCCATTAATAAGCAACACAGAGAAATTGATTGGACAGAGCTTAGAGCCAGGCAATGACTACAAAACTTAATTGACCAAAGGCAGTGATATGGTTCCATGCAGAATAAAGGAACAACTGGACTTCCCTTTGGGAGAATGGCCACAGTGACCTCAAGGTAGCTCTAAACCCCTGCTTTATGAAATGGAAGTGACCGAAGAGGGGTGGGGCCAGTAACACTTCAGAGACAACCCAGAGAACACTGTTCAGCAGCCCTGCTCAGTGTGATTCACATAACGCTTTCTGTTTCTACAAAAGGACTGGAAGAATGAACTGATTTCTACCATTTGCTCAGTACGTCCATCTACAGTCATCTGAGTCAGCATCACTGGGCCTTTAAAAAGAAGGGGTGGATTTTATGAGTACGCTGGTGTGTGGGTGCAGATGAGTATGAGAAAGAAGTGTGTGCATAAGGCTAATTAGCATGTGCCTAAGAGAAAGTCTGTATATCTGTGTGAAAGACTGATGTGTGTAACAGAGAAATATTGATTAGTATGCAAGAAAGACTGACATGTGTGTGTAAGAATGACTGTGTGTGTGAAGAAGACTGATGTGTGTCTATGTGAAAAAGACTGACTAGTGTATGGGGAATAGTGAGTGTGTATGTGTATCAGACAGACGTGTGTGTGTGTGTGTGTGTGTGTGTGTGTGTGTGTGTGTAATACTAACTGGTTAATTCCTAAAGATGGCAGATTTTTCCTGTTTTACATGTAAATGCCACAGTATGTTTTGACTTCTGAGATGTGATAACATGCTTAAGAAGTTAGTCCTCTAGATGTATTTCAAAGTTATAAGAATGCAGCTGCTCTCAGAGGATTGGGGGCTTCTGGCTGGATATGCAAGTGAGGGGAAAAAGCAGAGATACGATACAAATCATAAGAAATGGGGAAGAGACGTTTTGACTTTAAATCGACTCAAAACTTCTCTGCAATTAACTAGATGCAGGACCTATACTTTGAGATACTTTTGAATTCAACAGTCTTTTAGGGCAAATTCCAGTGCCAAGTATGGATTCTGATGCTGCAAGTACCCAACACAAGCATCACTGAACAAGAACTGAATGTTCAATCACCAGGCCATCTGCATGTCATACCACACACATCATGAAATATCCTGCAATGAACAATTTCCATGTACTCTAAATCATTTGCCTTTAGGCAAAAGGAAGGGCTAGCCACAAGCAGTAAGGAATGACCTGAAACACTTCTCCATTTGTGTAGCACAAGGACTGACTTTTAAAATGACGTTCTCCTGTACTCTTCTCATTAAAAGATAACTAAGAAACAACCACATGATCTGAAGATCTGCTCTCCTATAAAGTAAAGTCAAAAGGGCATGTGGGATATGAAAGTGCAAGTGAAGGTTCTGTCCATGTAACAGCCCTTCTACTAAGACAACAGGAGCTGCTTGCAATGGGATGTGCTTACTGCTCATGAATGGCAGAGCAGAAACCACATGGTCAGTATGCTCTAACAATGCATATTCTGTAATGGAATGCCATTGGCAAAGTATTATAGAAAGCTGCCCCAACATGAGGAACCACTACCAATTTAAGGTAAGTAGCCTTCCCCTAAGCCCTGATTTATGCTTTGATCCCTTGCACAATAAACATGAATATTCAATGATGAATGTTAGAAGGAAGAGCCACATTAGTGAGGCAAGGCAATAAAGCCTGAGCTGCATTTCATGTTGGCTCAAGGAACATCTAATGAGCTAAAAACTAAACTACACACACACACACACACACACACACACACACACACACACACACACA